>JAOBYE010689960.1:0-26272 GCA_025403585.1 Parazoanthus swiftii
TAAAGTAAAGTAAAGTAAAGTAAAGTAAAGTAAAGTAAAGTAAAGTAAAGTAAAGTAAAGTAAAGTAAAGTAAAGTGAAGTAAAGTAAAGTAAAGTGAAGTAAAGTAAAGTATAGTTAAGTAAAGTAAGGCAAAGCAAAGGAAAGAAAAGAAAAGTGATTTGTACTAACTTAATGACAGCGGTTCTATCAATTCCCCCCCCCCCCGACTCAGTCAGTGCTCCGTTTCTACACGGAGCAGAGAAAAGCCGGGAGACACTAAGGATTAAAATGTGGTATCGCGCCTCTCGCTCTAAAGGCAGCGCACTAATAATTATTAATAATAAATACAGAAATTTAAAATCTACAGTCATCTGTGAGCACGGAGACACATTGTTGGAAAAAAGTTTTTTTGAAAAAAACGTTCTGTTCTACATTCAAAAATCGATTTTCTGTTACCGAAACGTAACGAGCGGCGGTGCGCACATACCCGAGTCGCCGGAACAAGATGGTTTAAATGTGATCCGGGTCTCTTGATCGATTTAAATGTTTTCAGATGAGCATGATTCATCTCTTTTTATGAAAAGTTCGGGATACCCAGAGGTTACGAGTGCCTCGTGGCACTGGGTTCATAACGCGTAGAGCATGCAAAGCTAAGCTACGACTGGTGCTGCCATGCACAACCGTGCTATCAACTCGTTCTATGAACCCGTGGGAACAATCTTTGTCTTCTGTACAGTTCAAATTTTCAGTTTATGAGATCTCCAGACCGCTTAGCATTCAACGTCTCTTGTCAATTTCTAAAAACCCCGAAACGTGCAAGGCTTGCAAACGCAGCCACTTCTTCAACACAGAAATAAATATTCAACGACAATATAGAAACAAGCCAGTCTATTTATAATTAATTTCGCGGGATTTTTCATGTTAGTCAGCAAGATTGAAGAATACTCTAAGTATTTATTAGTATTTTCGAATATTCACAAAATAAAAAAGATTCAAAGAGTTTTGTTTTGAGTCAGAATAGCCAGGTACTTTTCGCAGCTTTTGGGCTCCAGGCTATCACGAATCCTAGAGTACAAACTCAGAGAAACACGGTGATACACTAAAATACAATAATAACATTTTACAGTAAAGCAATTCGTTTGGAGAAAAAATGTAAACCTAGGAAGTTAAAACTGAAAAGTCTCTCACATTTTCCTTATTTAGTGGAAAACCCGTAACTATATCAATCCAAAACAGAAAACAGAGCCAACGAAAGAGGCGCTTTTGAGTGCGATAACAGTTGAAGAAGTTCTTGATAGAGGAAAACCGCCCTTGATATAATAGAGTATTCAATATCTTGAAAAACGACAATCTAACCCGCCCCAGCTGCAGTGTTTAAATCTACTCACTTAGCTCTTTGTCCGCAAATGAATCTTCTTTCACAGAGCGAGCATTTGCTACGAATAGGACTGCTGCCAAGGCAAGGCACACCAAAATTGTTTTGCAGACCATCTTCACTCTGAGAAGAAGAAGATAATTCAAAATGACTTCTTTGCAAAGCAATGAAGGGATGTTGGAGGGGGCTCCCTTTTATACAATGTTTTGGAAATTATAATTAACAGATCTGTGTGGGCGCGCAAATTGGTCATGCTTTGTATATTAATATTTAATCGAGCCCTGTTTCCCAAATTGATAAAACTGCAAATAATTACTAGATTGCTTTAGTTTAATGATTTGGAAAAACAAAAATGTGTGTCAAGTACAAAACATTGTATTAATAACAACTTACTACCCTGTTTCGGGAACAAATTTCGTCACCGGTGTAGAACATCCATTGTAACCAGAGACTACAATGCCGGCCGAGGAAAATACAACAATGCCTGCGATTTTTTGCGAATCAGCTGCCAGAATGACAACAGAAATTCTATCGCAATTAATTTTTTTTAAGATTCAATGTTTCAACAAGAACTCTTTAATAAACGACTTTCTAGATTTCAAGGCGGTGAGCAAGACCACCTGGTGGCTTTCCTATTAAACTTGTTACATATTTTTACAATCAACGAGAAAAAGACAAATTAAATCTTCCAAAGTTTGTCACTGTTTGCAAGTTGAACAAATTTTAGTTGTAATTTTGTTTTAAAGCTGATTAACTTTAAAAGTTTGCCTATTGTTTGCAGAAGAAACACTAGAGAAATTGAAAAACCTATCACAAGCAAATACATTTTGGTTGTTTAATGCATACGGCCGCACTTATGCAAGCCATTTATGCCTGCATTTCTTCCCTACCTTGTACAATAAAACTGCAAAACTAAAAAAATTGCGCAAACCCCATCCGTTTTGTTTGATTTTATTTAAAAACAGTTAAGTCTCCTTTTGACGGTTAGCTTTGTACACCCATTGCCATTTAATTTCTACGAAAACCAATGTACAATTAATCTTGATTATTTTGAGTTTCTAATACCGCAGTGGCCGAATAATTTTGGAAATTACCGCTTATCCAGCAGGATTCCGAATTTCTACTTCGCGATAATAGATCAAGTGACACACACACAGCACTGACACAGTTTGCTGGAAAATGCTCGATTGATACTAATCGATCGCGATTACGTTCTTTTTCAGTTGTAAGAGCTAGATCCGTACGAAAAGCAAAAAGCAAAGTAAGTTACCGGGGAGATGTACGATATGGAGTGAAACCACGCAACAGTTCATTCTTTGAATCTAACAATTTGCAAGTGCCTACGTAAAAACATGACTGAATTAAAAATGCCGTTCCTTTCACAAATTTTTGTGTCTTTGTAAAATATTTATGTGTTTGTTGGGTATCATTCAGTTTTATGTGGTCAGCTAAATTGATTTCTTTATTTACAGCTTGATTACAAAACAAGGCACGCTGCGAAGTTGCGGTAAATGTTAAGCTAGGTTTGGACAAATCAGTACATTTACTGTTTGTTCATCGAACCATGGTTCAAGCTTAAGTTGAAAAAAAATTAAATCATTAGGTCGGATTTTGCCAAGGCAATGCAGTCTTCTTTTAGTACAACTGTTTAAGGTATACTTAACTAAAGTGTTGTCACTCTCCCGTCAAAAATCAGGTCTAAACCTAACAGTAATCATATTCGAACACTAACTGGTTGAAGTTCATGCATGCAGTTTGTCACAGAGTCTTTTTAGTCTAGATTCCTTCTCTAACAGACATGCAAACTACTCGAAGACATTTATCTTAATTTTGATATTATGTTCAGTCAAGGTTAAGTATTGGAACGGTTTGTTGATTTGAGTGTAAGAAAGCTTAAGATAAGTAAGAACGGCCGATTTGGGCAAAAACGAAAGACTTGCGGAAAAAGTGGTTTATCTCAAAATTCTTCCAATCATTAAGTTGAATCCAGAATAGAGAGTTGTACCGGTACTTTACAGGCTAACGGGCCTTTTCCTTTCCCCGAACGCCTCGCCTAAACCTCCCTCAGAAAAAGAGAAAAAAAAGTGTTTTTAAATAAACAAATCTTAAGCTTTTGGAAAATTTACGACATATGATTGCCAAATTAAAATACTAAAACACAAGTATAGATAAAGATTCCCACCTAGATCAACCGATATATCTAAACAGATATTTATCTAAATCGACCAAAACAAATCGATTTTGTCCCAAGAATGAAACAGCCAACTTCCACAAGTTTCTACCCGCAGCAGGAAGCAACGATAGCTGTGGTTTATTATTTTTTGTAAAAAATTAAATTGTCTTACCATGTATAAAACGTCTTTATCACCAGTCGTCAGCGAATTTACCTCGAAGCGCATTTATTGTATATCTGCATGTGACTTACTTTACAGTTTTAGCCAGTTAAAACCAGTTCTAAAGATCTACCAGATCAGTATGAGTTTAAAAAAAATAAAAATATTGAAAAATTAAATATCTGTTATAGTATTTGAAACAACCAATTAACAACCATCACCTTTATTGTTTAAAAATAAATGCCGTATAGCAGTTCCTTGCACATTGCCTCGCTGTGGGTCACTGCACAAAACTGATACTAAAATTCTAATACTAACTACCAAAAAATACGATTTTATGATAACCCTCTTTAATAAACACAGCATCTGTTTTATTTCAGATATTCTTCGAAATCTGCATTGCATTATTTTTCAGTACACTGGATAACAAAAAATACCAAGCTTACCCTGCGTGCTTAGGTTGGGTTTCTTCTCACTACTCTCCCAGCTATGAAATCGAAATGGCTTCACTCAGCAATACTGTTTAAGTTCTAGATCTATAATAGCAATAAAAACCCTTTACAGGGTTTCAAGTACGCTGTTATGAAGGGTTAAAACAAAAATAGGTATAACTAAACAAACTAAAAGGATTGTTTTGATGTTTGTTTTTTTTTAAAAAAAAGAAGTGTCTGAAGCGCTTCTGGAAAAGGTTTTTTCAAAAACTTAACAATGAGTGAAAGACAGTTCCACAGACCGGGCCCAGTTACCTTGAATATAGGTGCTGTAAAACACATGAGTCGGAAAGGAGGTTACATATACTGAATGAAGTACTTTAAAGATGATCAAAGAGTACGTCGAGGTTTGTAAAATGCAGTTTATGAGACAACTGTTTTTTTATGCAAGCAGAATCGTAAGCGAATACGCAACTTAAAAAGCCAGTGAAGAACAATGGATTTTGAAATTCTGGTAATTTGATTGGCTCTCTACTCAAGGTCTAAACCTTTGTCCAAATATGGAAACTGACATACTGATGACGGAAAATTTTCCCCCAAAATGGCCGAATCAAAACTTGAGTCGGTAGAACATAAAGTTCGAGATGTTTTTGTCCAGTGTTTGGTATTTAATAAAACAATTATTCCACTCACGCTTGTTGGATATGAGCTTATGATGATAGGCGCTATCTATTGGCTAATTAGACAGTTTAGTGTGTAGTATAGGTGTATATTTTTAATCGGGCTCAGTCGCCAAAATAGAAAAGACGAGTAAAAATGTCCGCCCATAGTACATAATAAACTATCTAATAAGAGATTAATTATCCAACTTTTTCTCTCTTTTTTTTTTTGTCATGGATGTTGTTTCCAAACTCATAAGAAAGCGCGGGGGCTAGCGCTGCGTAACAAGCAACTTCTACTGCAAGAATATCGTATGATATTTGCACTCGCTCTAAGCCTAGCCTCCACGCAGACTATTGTCAGTCTGCGAGGAAGAAAAATAGTCTGCGTGGAGGCTAACCATGGCCTAAATTTATATGGGTTTTTTTGTATTTCGCGGACTAAAGTTGGATAATAAAGGATGATATCGGGACGATTAAGAAATTAGTCGAGCAATCGCATTCTGAACACGCTACGCAAGATTCTTACAAATACTTAAATGCTAAATCAAGACTTTTTCAAGACTAATTCCAGACCTTTTTTATCATTTTCTAGTTTCCCAAAATTAGCTTATCAATTTATCTATAGATAAAAGTATTACAGATTGTTGCCGTTTCACGCAAAAGCCAAGATTTTAGATATTTTATTAACGTACTTTAGTTTGCCCGATGTTTTAGATAATTTTTCGAGCATTCAGCATGTTTTATCAAAAATAATAATGAAAATTTTGGGCGTTATTTCTGTTACGGAGTAAGTCAAGGAAAATCCAGTCTTTATCCAGAAAAGTTTTGAATTTTCAGGCTTCCAGTTCGGTTTTCAGACTCTGTACGAACCCTGGAAGAAGTAAGTTGGAACACAGAAAAAAAGTTAGAGTAGCCCAGTTTCGATCAATAATTGATCGTATTAGCCCAGTCTCGATCAATAATTGATCGTATTAGCCCAGTTTCGATCAATAATTGATCGTATTTACAAACTTAACCTGAAACTGTAGTTTTGAAAATATTTTCATCAGCTTAAAAACAACGAATCAGAGCTGACAAAAAAGAAGTACGCGAGTGTTTCTTGAATTCATTCTGCATTAAAACTCAAGGCAGAACATTTCATAAAATAAGTCGTTTTTCAAGTGAACCTTCGCGTGATAAAAACTTACTTTCCGCTTCCACAAAAAAGTGTTAAGAACCTGTATCCCTAAATGCACTGAGTGTATTTTCAAACTGTTTCTCTTTTTAAGAAAAACTTCAAAATTGCAGACGAAAGAGGGGGTTTCCCAATGACCCTTTTCCCATAATTCCTTGAATAGCGTCGTGAAACAGAACATATTTCTATTGGGTTTATAGCCATTTTATGATCAGTAAGCTATCAACTCAGCTTACATCAAGTCTCTTCAAACGCGCCCAGAACATAGCCGCTCGATTGTGTGCAAGTCACTTTTTTTCCTGTAATGTATACCAGTTATACTGGTTGCCATTTCACTTAAAAAAGTAATCCTTAATTAGGCCCAGGGGCATTTACTACTACACTTTTAAAACGCAAAAATCCCATCCTTGTCCGATTTCTACTCAAGCATTAACGTTGAGTAACTGATAATGTGGCAGTTATGAAATTTTCTTCTTGCTTTTCTGCAAAATAAAGGATTTGAATTTGTGTATGCAAACGAAAATAGACGGAAACATGGACCCAAGGAGACTCCTCGCCCTGAAAAAATGTCCCGCTTTGCAGTAAGTGCACACCTTTTTATATACCAAAGACGTAAGTTTTTTCAGTTAAGGCTAAATGCTCTTAATTGTTTTAGAATCTCAGCCTTAATTAGTTTTTCCAAAAATGTTCTTTATATTATTGTGTCTGTAATATAGTGTTACATTCAAAGACTGATCACACCGTCTGATTCAGTTCATGAATGTACCCAAGTGCGTTGGTATCGTCTGTTTATCAGAACCAAACGTAAAATTGCTTTGTCCCCCCTTACGTTGTCAGGCAGCTTTTCTCCGTTCAACTGTCAAGTTTATAGAATTAACGTCCTACTTTTCTTAGTCTGAGTCCGAAATATGCTCTTATCATTTTTAAAAATTTTGGTATTTATTAGCCAAGACGTTCATAAAAAACAACTTCTTATAGAAAGAGCGTAATCTTGATCAGTTACCCCGTTAGCCCTGGAAGCGAATGGAGCCATTGGATTTAATATGAGTGATTTTAAAGAATTCCATCCAAGTTTATAGTTTACGCTCTCAAGAGAGACCAAACAAATGGTTAGTTTTTCATTGTGTCTATGAACGACAAGGATAAACTACCAGACAGTATGTTCTACCAAAAGCCTATTGACCCAAAATAAAAGAAACTTCTCTGCTTCAAAAGTGACCTTCTTCACTTATCAGCTCACGAGAATGTCAAGTTAAATGAGTTGACAAATTTCAGTGCGATTGTGCCAAACAAATGATATCCCATCTCCCAAGAGACCTCCTGTTCAACCTCAACTCGACAAGCTTGACAAGCTCCCTCAACAGCTAAACAAGAGTAAACTTGGGTCGATTTTATAAATCAGTCGTAGATAGGGGCATCAAAACAAGGACGTTTGTCTTTTATATTCCGCAGTGCTCTTTTAAACTGTTGTTAATTAAAGGTGGCGACCAACTACCGTTGAGTCAAATTGGTGAGTAAAACAGATTTTCCATCGATTTTTACCTCGTGACCGCACTCTGGGACGTAAAAATCTGAAACAATCTGAAATCATCAGTTCCGAGGCTTAATACCATTGAGATTTAACAACTTTGTGAACGTATCCTTTCCCGACATTTTATATGCTGACGCAAAAACCCAGCATGCTCAAACATATTACAAAAAGCATCAATGCCTACAAATACTCTTTTCCCAGAACAATCCCTTTATGGAAAACTCTCAGACACGAGGCATGTAACAGCAACAAGCCCCAAAACATTTCAGAAAATAGTATTACCCCAAGTCAGATCCTCATTTGAGTAATCTAACAACGTCTTTTAAGTAAATAAATTTATCTGAACACCGCCTTGACTTCGACCTTTGAACACCCTAAAGGGTCTTGTGACTCAAAGGATTGAAATGTATGAGATGAGGAGATAATAAAGTCATTTGGTAATCAAGTGGCGTCTTTAACGTCATTTGAGTTTTGTAGACTATGAAAAATCATCGGAAGACTAGTTTTGAAAAAAAAGTTTTTTCTGCGTTGATGAGTTAGCTAATTATTTGTTTTGATCAACAAAGATTGATATGGCATGTTTTCGCCGTAAGGTTTAGAGAGAGAGCGTTAGACCTTCGTCAAAGCAGACTGAGGGATTGTGAGGAAATCAGTGTTGATATAGTGGTGATTAACTTATGCGGATCGAAAAGTCAAGCCGTGTCATTGGTTTGAATTTTTAGCAATTAATTGGTCGTGAAATGTCTAAAACTGTTTGAATGAAAACTGTTCGTTGATTCCGTGGGGAGCTATGGCCCTGATGTTTGAAAATGAGTCCCTGTTCTCATGAAAAAGACAGCCTGTGCTAGGAATGAAAGATCAAAGAATAACAAAAGACGTTCAATACAACAATGCTAGACGTCAGAACAAACGTACTATTTTAAGATTTAACACTGTAAAACGCTGTTATCAAAAATATTGAAACAACGATTTTGGATGAGAAGTTTAAACCTAATAAATCTGATCCAACGTTGTCCACCAAGGTGTTCAAACGGATCCAATATGTCGCGTCCAACAATATTGGATGTGGATGGAACCAAAGACTGAAATAATCAAGTCCATCCAACATCATCCACCAAGGTGTTTAAACGGATCCGACGTGTTGCGTCCAACAATGTTGGACGATGTTGAAAGAGAAGATGGAACTTTTCAAATCCGTCTAACGCTATCGAATGTCATCCACCAATATGTTTTAACGGATCCTACGTGTTGCGTCCAACAATGTTGGATGATGTTGGAAGAGAAGATGGAACCTTTCAAACCTGTCCAACGCCATTGTATGTTATCCACCAAGGTGTTTAAACGGATCCAACACGTGCGTCCAGCAATGTCGGATGATGTTGGAAGAGAAGATGGAACCTTTCAAATCCATCCAACGCTATCGAATGTCATCCACCAAGGTGTTTTAAACGGATCCAACTCGTGCATCCAACAATGTTGGATGGTGTTGGAAGAGAAGATGGAACCTTTCAAACCCATCCAACGGTATCGTTTGTCATCCACCATATGTTTTAACGGATCCAACGTGTTGCGTCCAACAATGTTGGATGATGTTGGAAGAGAAGATGGAACCTTTCCAATTCCTCCAACGCTATCGTATGTTATCCACCAATATGTTTGAACGGATCCAACACGTGCGTCCAACAATGTTGGATGGTGTTGTAAGAGAAGATGGAACCTTTCAAATCCATCCAACGCTATCGTATGTCATCCACCATTATGTTTGAACGGATCCAACACGTGCGTCCAACAATGTTGGATGGTGTTGTAAGAGAAGATGGGAACCTTTCAAATCCATCCAACGCTATCGTGTGTCATCCACCATATGTTTTAACGGATCCGACGTGTTGCGTCCAACAATGTTGGATGATGTTGGAAGAGAAGATGGAACCTTTCCAATTCCTCTAACGCTATCGTATGTTATCCACCAAGGTGTTTAAACGGATCCAACACGTGCGTCCAACATTGTTGGATGGTGTTGTAAGAGAAGATGGAACCTTTCAAACCCATCCAACGCTATCGAATGTCATCCACCAAGGTGTTTAAACAGATCCAACTTGTGCGTCTAACAAAGTTGGATGATGTTGTCCCGACTTGTCTGATCCGTTTAGTTGAGCATTTTTGCAACCCTGTCCCTGGTGATGCCATGCTTCGTGTATAGGTATAGTTTTAGATACGGTGTATAATCTTGGATGGCAAGTTTGTTATCATGAACAGGAAAGATAAAGGTTGCTAGTTCTGTTATAATCAGATATAGAGTTAGCTTTTACTCTTTTACTCTTTTACTCTTGTACTGCAATAACGTTGGTCACCACCTTATATTTATGAAGTGTTAATAAGGAGCCAAAACAGATATTGTTGACAGATATTTTAAAACGTTTCCTAAATATACTTCTTGATACTAGAAGTTAGCAATGCTAATGGAAGTGCTGTCAATTTAATAAATATAAACAGTAACAGGTCATTCCAACCGGTACAAAGTTCAAAGTTCAAAGGCTGTGTTGTTTCAGTCAAAAAATAAAAAAAAGGAAGAATGCATATAAAGCTACTCACTACCGTGAAAAAGAAAGCAAAATGAGCCTTCTAGTACTCCAATTTACCCAAACATCCGTACACGTGTTCATGTAATGTGTACACTCGGAACCAGTCCCGACCGAGCGAGTCCCCGTGCAGACATCCGGAGAAACCGAAGGACAAATTTCTTAAAGCAAACAGCCGTAAGGAACAGCTATAGGCTTCGCTGCTTCACCTCGTTAGGTAGCATTGAAAGCAATTTTAATGCGATGAAAAGGGCATTCACCCACTGATTTGGATCGCGGGATAAGGTCATCCCGCCTGAGACGACTTTCATACTATTCGAAACGAGATTCACCCCGCATCTGTTTTTAGTCTATATGTTTTGCAATCAAGAAACAAAATGGTGACTCGAAAGTAACTCATTTTAACACTCACTGTCAATGAAGTTTGCTGTTTTAGTGACGTGCTACTGCAACTACACTCAGTTATTGTGTTCCTCTTTGCAATCAACATGGTACCAACAGTATTTGTTACATACTCCCTCAACAGATTATAACATTGCAATGGGACGAGAAGGATACCCCGGTTTCGAGCCAAGCTTATTATTACTATTACTATTATTATTATTTTCATTATTATCAATATTATTATTATCATTTATTCATAATTAACTTCTGTTCTTTTGTGTTATGTCACAAGGTTTTTTGTCAGTACTTTAGTTCTTTTAATAAAATTTTGGGTTGTGGCCGTTCGTAAAGGCAGATCGTAAACACATTTGTGTCCAATACGCTCCATGAATTGAGCCTCTTGGATCTCTTGTATGATTATATAACATTTCTGGTGTACTGTATGGAGCAGAAGTTTTTTTGTCTTGCCAAGTTTGGGTTCATAGTTACCGTTCTGACTTAAAGTCCCTATTAATAATAACTTCTCAGAAACCGTCGAAATTCTGTTTAGTCAACTTAAAGTCCTTTAAATGCTCGATTAACTGAATCATCTTAAAGTGACGCAGTAAACTAAATTTAGTTATCGTTTTACAGGAGATCTCTGCCTTGTCATTAAAATTGGAAGACTTTTTTTCACAGTTGACACGATCATTAGCTAACAACAAATAATTACACGACGTGGGAGCAGTAGCCAGCTGCACTCGCATTTAAAAGCAAGTTTCTAATTTGTGAGAACGCTATGGCTGTAAAACGACCAAAATTAAAAACGTGTCAAAATCATTTTGTAGGCGAACACTAGGAAGGAACACTGATATCTGCACAGTTTCAAAATGAAACAGAAAACGGATGCTAAACTTTGGCGAGGGAGCAGTGCTTCTTACATTTGCGATTCTGTAGCATATCCGATCCAATCGTTAATTTTATTAATTACAACCAACTCAAGTCTTACAGAGCAGTATTATGTCGTTGTTGGGAACTGTCTCTGAACATATGACCCCAAAGTAAAATAATCACGAAAACTTTTAAAGGACAGTTGTAAAAGTCGAGAACCTGCAAAGCGTTTTAATGTAGTCCAGCATCAGCCACCAATTTTCCGTTCTTATACAAAAAAGACGGCGTGTCGGTCGGTAAAATCCTACACGGGTTATTTTTTATGCCATTTTCCATTCGGTTTGAATATTAGGAAACGACAGCGCCGTTTAATTCAACCGTTGATTTTCTCAACATCAATTATTTAGTCGACTGTAGACGCCGAGCTTTGTATCAATTACGCGCCGCCCTTCGGTTTGAGGGTTCAGAAACGAGAAAAGTATACGAAATTAGATAGGCGGAGATCGGGGCAGGTGAGACCAAAATAATTGCTTTTCTCGACCCGAATTGCAAACTACAAGTATCTGGGCGATTTATTATGCTCAGGACACTACTTAGCAGTTACACTCTAAAGAATCTTTTCTGCACGTCTTGAAGGCTGCAGTTAAGAAGGCCACAAACTCATTACATGCTTAAAACGAACCTCTGGCTGAGTGGCTACAGAATGATGTCAGTGTTTTTAAAGGAACAACTTAAGCTGAAGCAGCTCTAGTTAATTGTGAATTTTTGGGGTTTATTTTGTTCCTTATTTGTCTCCAGTGGAAAGCAATAAATGTTATGTGGAGGGAAAGAAGAGGAGGAAGGGGAAGACGGGGATTGGTCATTTTAGGGTTGCATAGGGTCATTTTTTTTCAAAACTTCAGAAGTGTGATCACAGTTGTCAGAGTTGTTAAGTGACAAATGCAAGTGGTAAGAGAACTCCAAAGTCAATAATTGTCGGGGGATAATACTTCCTTGAAATTTGCATGCTGCTCTCCTTCTTTAAGATTTCTAGATCCGCCCCTACATATCAAAATAAGAAAATTTCCGGTTTCTCATCAGAATACTTTCAAAAAGTAAATGCGGTGAGCACTTTCAATTTTCTAATTCTTTTAACGAAATTTCTAAGTCGCCGTTGCCAGTCATCAACATCTTCACAATTATGCGAAGTGAACATTTGTCCAGTTTTTATTCATAAATATACTATGAAAATGCCAATCAGCGTTCAGTCAGAGTCATTCGACTCGGTTCTGATCGAACGAGCGGCAGAAAATAAACGTTTAACATTTTAAAATAATAAAAAGGGGAACGCAACGGCAAGCGTTAAACTAATTTTACTACTGATATGTTTTCACCGCCGTCTTCATTTGCATACATGTATTAATTTTGTTATTGTACTCGACTACAGCAGCAGTATTATGGTTGTTTCCTCAGTGAAAATTTAAAAGAAAATTGAAACATACATTTCAGACTTTTTGTGACTAAAGGCTCAAAAGAGGTGAAGCAGCCAAGATCGGCTGGAAACTATATTTATATTCAACTTAACATGAGAGAAATGTGTTTGGAACAAAAGATCATTGGTAATTATATAAAAGCCTGCATTGTGAGGGCAAATAGGAACTACAGCATGAAAACAAATCAACCGTTAGGTCGGTCTGCGATTGTTGACCGAATTTAAGAGACGGGCCAAGGTTATCGATCATTGTTTTCCATTAAAAGCAGACAGTAAAAACGGACTATGGTCTGTTCAACTCCTCTGAGTTTAGAATGAAATGCGGCGGCAGGCAGCGTTAAATAGTGTTAAATAAAGTCATATAAGCACTGAGCAGAAAAGCTACAAGAAAGGGTCAAAACTGTCCTCAAGGACAAATTAAAAATGTCAATATAAGCAGCGTCCGTATAAAAGCGATAGTTTATTTTCAAAAATTTCGCCAGCGCTTTGGAGGAACGCTTTGAGAACAACATTACATTGCTACATGCTTCAGGGTTAACTTTTTTTGTTAACAACAGTACTAGATCACTAGACCTGTATCCAAAAGGACAAAAATACGCTAACCAGGCCCGTAACCAGGAGAAAATATTTACCGAGGCAGTATCTTTTTGGTCGAGCAAGCTGCCTTTGAAATCTTCATCCAAAACTCGCTGGAAATACACAAAAATTTTACAAAATAGTACATCTGAATTGTACAGAAGACAACAATTCGTTTCTCAAAATAAAAGTAAAAATAATAAATAGTAAAATATTCCAGCTGTATAAGACATTTTTCGACCTAGCAACTCGGTTTCAAATGTGGATAAGTTCTGCAAGTTGTAACCACTAAACGCCCAAGTGAATAACTGGCTGCCTGGCAGCAAGAATGTCAACGTTTATTCAATTCTGAAGGTGTTATTTCGGAATCTTAACACCAGATAGATTTTTCTATGACCACGGGCATTCCAGCCGGCGCTGTAGGATCTCAAGCGGTTTCAGAGGAATGTCGTGATGAACAAAGCCCAGCGCAAGACTATTCAACCTGCTGGCGCCCAATGATGATCAAGATCAGTTCTTCAACTACCGGAGAGAACTAAAACTTCTTCCAAACGAGCAACCCTAGACTAGGCATAGTTACGGCCTTATAATTATACTTCAACCGGGCAAAAACGATCTGGGATTGAGACCTAGAGTCGGCGTCGCAGGCCAGAGCAACCCCAACAGGAAGAATAACTAATCACTAGCTGTAGTATGGTGGAGAGGTTTATAATTGGTTTTTTATAGTAAAAAAAGCACGGAATTTTAAGAAAAAATAAATGTCAAAATTTTTACCTAGGCAAGTGCCTCGATTCATTTCGCCTTATACTTGCTACGGACTTGCAAATGGCACAGTTCCAAGGTCACGGTTGTGCATTGAGTCCTGTAATCTTAAGCAAAACACCGGCTTGACCAAAGCTACGGCTAATCCACCGTTTTAAAAACTAATTTAAGTCGACGAACAAACATAGCATGTAAAAAAAGATTCTTCAAGAAACAATAACACAAAATAAAAAAAAAATACTCGTTAGCGCTAATAAATTCCGCTTTAAAGAAATTCTCGCATGGCTGGTACATGTAGTAATGAACAAGAACTTATTCTTAAACAAGTGCAAAATAGAAAGCGCTCGGTTCTCCCTCATTTAATGAGGAAACTATACAAATACAGTTCTTATATATATCAAACAGTTTTCAAGAGAACACCAAGCAAGTTTCATTCGAAGATTATTATCTTTGCAAAAAGATACTAAATGTAAACTCGTTTTGTACAGTACATTTATTCGCATTCAGCTGTCTTAATGGAACCGGTAGTTTCCAACAGCTGACAGTTGTCTTCATGCTATTTAAATTACGCAGTTTCTCTTTTTAGATGTGCTACATATCTTTACAGTTTCTGAAATACCCGTAGACATTTAAAAAATATATTGGATTTTATAGGGATTTGGATAACTCCAGATAATATTCTGCACATTTTTTAGTTGTAGACTGCCAAGGAGACTTTAGAGTTTTATCTCCTTTCGCAAAGTATTTTGCGGCTCAGAGAGTTTCTAAAATCTACCGAGGATAAACATATTACTTATTAAATGGGTTTTGAGTAGCCTTAGATGTAGATCGCATGACACATGCAATGTCATTTTAACAGCGAAGATAATATTGTGAATGACGAGGAACTGTTTCATGTTAGAATAACGTTTTTATCTTGGCACTCCTTCAAACTTAAAAAAAAAATCCATTTCTGGAAAGTCTTTGGTTAAATATCTAAATGATTAAGGGATGATTGTACGCTACACGGATATGGGACGTTAGTACACGAAGGTTGGAAAAAAGTTTATTGCCACTATCTTTTCATCTGTAAATTAGTGTCAAGAGTGGCGATTAACTAAGATCACAGTCTGTACTATAAATATACAGTAATGAAGAAAATAACAACAATTTTTATCTCCCATTTTTTATCTTGATACTGTTTATACAATAATATAGAAAAGTTGTGAACGAACACGGAAAAACATTTTCACGCCTCTAGGAGTTTCCAGTTTCAAGAATAGCGAGCGTTGGCTTCTATCAATTTTGAGTGAAACGATTATTTGTACATCGTTCAAATTCAAAATAAAACAAGAGCCTTTGAAATTTTCAACTACTGCATAGGTAAAAAGAAAACAATACTCTGATCGATTGTTACAGCTCTCCATGCGCTAAAATCACCTTTTGCCGATCGCGAACGTTCGATCCGAAATCTAAAGTTGAATCTAAATTTATGGTTAAATAGAAAGCTTCTTGATCTCCTCTAAAACCAAACTTGTTTTTTGAGAAGTGAGAATTAAAATTTTTCGCTGTTGTCAATAATTCATGAAAACAAATTCAACCATAAAAATTCGCAAATTGTTTTCCAAAAATTTCTTTCGCCGAATTTTGTTTATGCTCCAGTCTTTATATTTAAAACATTTTGTTATTTAACCGGGTTCACTATCATTATAATAAAAACAATTTAAATCGACTCTTCAAAATGTTCAAGTAACGTAATTATATAAAAACACTTCAAAAATCGAAAAAAGTTGTCAGAAAACTATCATTCTTTGTTAACAAAATGAGAATTATACATCTGAACTTTTTTTAAATCTTTCTTCAAAATGACCTGGACTAGGTGTTTTAATATCGGCAGGGTGTGCTTACGAAAGTTCATAAAACTTTAAAAGTATTAACTTGTGCGGACACAATGGGTTCGCACACAGGTGTTTTGGTTGCGAATATTAAATGCATTGCTCCCACAGTATAAAGTCATCGACAACCCGCCAACCTCTGATACCCCTCAAAACTTGATTGGTCTTGCGAAGTTCAGTCTGGAACCTGCCAAAAAATGAATTCGGTGAAAGTTCTCGTTTCTGTTGCTGCACTTTGTTTGGTTGTAACTCAAACTCAAGCAGGACGACTCAACAACCATCGAAGGGAAGAGATAATGCGAGAGAGAGGTACGAAGTCACTGTTTTGAAGCTATTTTACTGCTTTCAGTTACAAATATTATTAAGATTTTCAATTTGTTGTAAAAATGACAGGGAAAAAATACAGTTTTAAAAAAAGATATTCTAAACAGTGTAGTATTCTATATACTGAAAAAGTTATAGTCAGTAGTAAAGTTCGTCAAAACCTTTCATTTCTTCCTTGCTAAACAATTTGGATCAGAGCGAAATTAAACGGCTAGAAACCAAGTCTTGTACCAATTTTTAAAAATAATTTTACAGTCTAAAAATAAGATTTATGGTAAAAGTAGGAATTTAAAGTTTCTAGTAAAGTTAATATATAGCGATTTAAGAAACTGACAATGATGTTAGAATTTTTTACTTGAATTCCCGCTTCTTGTGTCCAGAATTCACGGCAGATGTTTTGCAAATAAAGAGTTTGAAAAAGTTGAAATTAGAAGATCTCATTTGGCACAAATTAAGTTGTTTTTCACTTTTTACATCAAACTCTTCACAAGAGAAACGCATTGTCTGAATCACACCGCGATTTGAAAGAAGAGTTGGAGTTCTACGTTAATTTCTGCAGTAATGAATGCTAAATAATCCTGTATCTAGTTCCTGTTGACTTCTCCCGCATAAATGATGGTAGGACTCTGCGTGTACTTTCTTTCTCGGCTTCTATTGATAAGAAAAGTTGGTATACGCAAGCATGAGAAGCTGTTTCGACTGAAAAAAAGGCATTACAACAAATTAAAACACAACACAGAAAGATTTCGCTGGTATGGAATCGTAAATGTAAACAAAATGCAATCTGTCTAACAACAAAGTGGGAAGATCAAACTTCAATAAATCTTAACGAAAAAGAAAGAATAGTTGTACAAATCAGTTAAGATAGAATCTGATAACCTGCATGGCAGTTTAAAAACATTGAAGAGGGCTGGGCAATTAGAAGATTGTTTCGTTGTTTTTTTTCCGGACAAGATGGGAAATAATTTAAAACCAAGAGAAACACATCGGTGGAAACCAGAAACAAACATAAAGATAACAGTGAGATAGAGAAAGACAATTCAATCTCAAAAACTATTGAATCTATTTCAACCTGCTTCAGAGTTATGCCCTATCCAGTTGAAAGCACTAAAGAGGAGGATTTTAAAAAAATGTAATAAAAAAAAATTTGATTCACACTGGAACCCGCAAAACATTTTGCGACCCGATTTTTATGCATATTAAATGATATTTTATAAGTTTCTTTCTTTGTTACAGGGCAAAATGGGTGCAATCTTAATGCGAAAAAATTCAGTCTTGCTTAAAACTACACATTAAAAGTTTGTTTTAAGCCATAAAACTGACTTGCAGTTATTCTTTCGCGTAATCAATACATTTGTACAACAGCAAAACTTTTGTTCTTTAGATACATGAAATTACACCTAAGAATGTTCACCAGTAAATTGTATTTGAAGTGGGTGGAGCAGAATGGAACATTCATAAAGAGGGGGCTTATTAACAAACCTTGCTCTCACGAATATAGCAATAGAAATGCTAAATAAAAGCTTGTACGAAACCTATAATTGTCTTTTTCCCTTATTAAAAATAAATGCGTTTTAATGTGAGATTGTCCGTGACCTGAAAAGGAATAATCAATCTCCCCGGGATACTGGTAGTTGTTGTTCAACTTGATAATATTCAGTTTGCTCACGATGTAAAATCGCCAGTCAAGCCGAGCAGAGATAACTGAAAATCTAATTTCGTGGTCGTTTTAGTCTGTACAAACTTAACTATTTACTTCCTATATGAAACGGATTTTAATACCCCATGAACCAGTTAATTCGAATTGTTTTCGCAGTATCCATTAACGTGCGGTACGGGTATCTCACGAGCGTATTTTAAAAATAAAAAAATGCTAATTTTACATGCTAAGGGCCTGTTTGTACTCTGTAGGTTTAAACATTTGGCTTGCTAGTTTAAGCACTCTCACACTTGCTTTTTCTGGCATTGAAAAATTTAGGGTTTTATAAACGGTGTGCGGGACATGAGAACAAATACCAACCGAGATAACAAATCTATAAAATATTCGGTAGAACAACCCGTACGCGGGGTAATTAAGTGATGCAGCTGGTAGTGACCTTACTAATCGTACTCTGGAACAGAAACTCATTTTGGAAGGTTTTTTAAAAGTTCTCTCCTTAACGCAGTCAACAAGAAAACAGTTCATCCGTATTAAGCCTTGACTAGCAAGAAAAAACATACGGATCGATTGATTTAAGGATTTAAGCGATCAAACGTTTTATTTTGTGTTTCCTGAAAATCGAACTAGCCATGAAATTTATTTTTGTTATGCAAAGCGATTGCACAAACTCTGGACACACTCAGGCACATACACACCCATACACACATATGCTAGCACAAACACATTAAAACTGGAAAAAAACAATTTAAACAAATGCTAATTTGAAACTACACTTGAAGTTTTTTGTTCCATCATTAAACGCAGTCAGTCTGGCTGTTTGTGTCCACTGATGATCTGCAGCATGTGGTGTAATCATGAAGTTGTCGAACAATAACAGTACAAAGTTAGGGACACCAAGAAAAAGACAAAAAAAGGCTAAATGTGAAACATAAAGGTTGATCACCAATTTAAAAAATATACATGGCATACACGCTTTTTTTTGTAAGAACGACTTATAAGAACAGCGAGGCTCAAACCGGCCAAATTTAAGAAAAATTTTAGAAAAAGCTGACGCTGGGGCTTGACAGCTATTTTTTTTAATGAAACTAATACTTGGATAATCACTGGAAATCGTCTCAGGAAAATGACTGAGCGAATCCATGATCATGATAAATTGATCAAAACACACCCGCCAAGCAATTCGTTTTCCAACACATGTATTGTAATACCTTTGGCTTAGTTTTTTATTCGATTTTAACCGCAATAAAATAAGAACAGTTTAAGAACAATTTGAGGCTCAAATCGCCACAAAATTAAGAACAATGAGCTTCGGCCAAATTTACTGGTTCTTATTAAAAAAAAGCGTGAAATACAATTACATACTTTTTTTCTCAGTAGATAACTATATAATTATTTTCAGTATTTTAATGCAGAACATGGCAAGACATCGCAATTTAATGCTTAAAGGAAATATTAGGTTTTGAAATTAGTAACAAGTTACTAATATTAAAGCATTGTTTGTTTGTGAATTATTTCTTGTATTCCAAATGTTCAAGATATCATTTATTGAAAAGCAGTGTTTTTAAATCATTCATTTTAGCTTCAAACGTCTGTGCCAGGAAGACCTCTTTTTGAACTAAAGAGGCAGGGCCGTAGCTAGATCCAAAATTTAGGGAGGGCATTTGCCCGCCCTACCTGACGCTAGTTATGGCCCCACTTTATGTCACTACATTCTACTGAAAAAATATTCTTTAAAATCAACTTTCGGTCCAAAATTTAGGGGGGGCATTTGCCCTCCCTGCCTGACGCTAGCTACGGCCCTGAGAGGTATTGCTTGATCAATTAATCTGAATAATTTATTTTTGTCAACAATACGGTAGTCTTTACAATGTCATTTCTACCGGCAAACAGTTGAGCCTAATCGACAGAGGGGAAAATTACAATTTGAGCCGAGAGACCGTGAGAACAAACAGAAGATGACTGAGTTTCGGAGTTTAGAAGGCAAAGCATTCCATACTTTTGGACCTGTTCTTAGAAATAAGTTGCGTACTTTTATTTAAAATGCTCAACTTAAAAGTTATCTTTAGTTGAGGACCAAATTACTTAGTGATGACAAACAGTTCCGTTTTAGGGAATAAATAGCTAATTGTTGGAGGGCGCAGTGTTATTAGCCGCATCCCACTCATAGTATTGGTAAAAAATGGTGGCCATATATTTCCTTAAAAATACCTTTTATCATACATACAAAATAAATTGCCGAGTTTAAAAGTAAAATTAGTTATAAAACAGTTAACCCAGAAACTCATTTTTTATATAAGAACACTCAAGCTAAAATAGTCACTTCGGGATGTTATGATCAGCCCTAATTCTTACGTTTTTACTAGCTGTTTCTGGACTGACAATTTTAAAAGTGGTATTTTCCATTACAACGGAACGGTGCAGTAAACTTGCTTATGTTTGCGAAACCAGAAGTGAAAAATCTTTGATGCTATCGATATTTCCTCCTATTACATGTGTTTACTTATCGCTGAAGACATTAGAATTTTTGCCGAATTGACATTTCAAGTAACTGATGTTACACTTTACTGAACACTAGTTTCTCAGTTATACTTAGCCTCAGTATATTCTTAAGACGTTCTTACGCCTATTGTGGGCACCAACGTTGTTTTTTTTAAAAAAGAGTTCTTATTGATGAAAGATTGCATAATAGCTTGGTTTTCCTGTCCACTCCTAGGGCATGTTTTCTACCATCTGTTCCTATTCCTTTTCAGTCCATTTATAATTGTCATTATGGATTGCCACAAATATTTTTCCCTTTGTGATTTCCCTTGTCGTTCGCAGCTTGAAAACAAACTTAGAGCTTACATAGTTTATAATAAAACATAATGTCATCCCTTGTTTAATTTTCAGAACTTCTTGACAACAATGCAAATGAGTTCGACCTGGAAGAAGGTTTTCACAATGAACGCAGAGGTGTGTCGCATTATTTCCTCTCGAGAATATTTGACACCAGGATATTCGAGTTTCACTTCCAATCAGATGTTCCTTGTGCAAGTTCCCAATTCAAGAATTATTGGACAGTAAACACGTTGACCTTGTTTCACTGTCACGATTCGAAACTAAGTTGTTGGTGATCGTTAGCAAAAATGTGATACATGATCAGGATGCAGATTACTGTATCTTTAGATAAAGGCACTGTTCCTAAAGTGCAGTAAAAGTAAAACCGTGTAAACCAGAATAAGTTAACCTTTTTTTGTTCAATCACAAAGTAACAATTAAATATGTTTAGGAGTTGTCAAAAATGTTGCTCTAAGGTACAAAAAAAATATCTGAAAGACGTTTTCCCGTTGCTAAGTAAACTAATTACTGATCACAAAATAAGTTAGTATTGGTTTTCTCATTTTCAAAGTCACCGATATAAGCAGTCAATTGTCCTATAGACAAGCCCGTTATCCTGGACAACGGATCTGGTTCACTTCAAGCCCTGACAAAAACAGCACAGTTTGTTTAACCTGATTTTCAAAGATTCTACAGAACTCTACGTACTGTAATTTTGGAACTCAATGAGTGAAATTTAATTACATTGCATTACATTACGTTACGCTACGCTACGTTACGTTAAATTACCTTACATTACAATACATTACATAACATTACATTCCAATGTATCACTGATATCACATCACGTCACATCACACCACATCGCATCCCATCGCACCACAGCATAGCATGGCATAATCCTTATTCAGAAAGCCAAGATTTTACGCGTGGAATAGTGACAATACATATGGGTCTAATATCATATCACCGCGTATGATATCATTATATCCCATCATACTACATCCGATAACATTATGCACATCATATCACATACATCGTAGCATGTCACATCTCATTATTCACTAAGCCATGGAGTTACACATGGAAAAAAAAGCGATAATACAATTACGTTTATTTACTGTGTCAAAACACATGTGTTTGATAACAGTTTTCCTGCCGTGCCTCGCTTTCCTTCGCTAGCTCGTAAAAACTAAATTTTAACAATCAGATATAAAAATGGTATCTTCAAGGGCTGCGCTGTCTCATCTTGTATTTGTGGTACCATATCATACATTGCATATCATATCAAACCATATCATAGCCTATCCCATCATCCCATCTTATCCTATCCTATCCCACCCATCCCATCCCATCCCATCCCATCCCATCCTATCGTATCATGTATCATGTTGTTGTTGGCAAATTGTCTCATTAGTACTAAGTGTAAATAACTACAATGCTAAACGTAACTTAGTTAAATTAAAGCAGGTGTACCCCATTCTTGCATTTGGCACGAAAATATATTTAATTAAATTACTGTTGCTTGTAGGTGAAGAATTGAAGACGGAAAACCATTCTCGAGGTATGTCGAGAGTAACAAGAGTTCGTATTACTTTTGCTGTTTATGTTAACACTAAACTCTCCTAACTTGTTTCAAGCATTTGTTTTGAAAAGTGTTAGGAGAATTTGTGTCGTTTCCATAACGAGTGTGCTTCCAAGAGTACAACTAAGTCCATGCAGACCAAGAAATAATTCTTTTGTACTTTACAGATAATAGTTAGATAACTAATACAATACAAAAAGTTACTTTACAATACAATCACATACGGTACAATAAAATGGATTGCACTGGGTTTGCAAAGGGTTGCGTTACAATACAATAAAACAAAATACATTACAACACATTTATCACATCACATTACCATACATAACAACACACGACGTAAGACAACACACACACACACACACACACACACACACACACATACACACACACACATGCATTTATAGCTTATCTTTTAAATACTCCTCAAGGAGGTTTTCAGCTACCATCAGTTACTAATTTTAAGATGCAAGGAATGATATAATTAGGACCTATTCCACAAACGCACATTGGATATGATTGATATTTTAGATAGCGGACGAGGTGCAGAGCGCCAAGTCGGTTATCATAACCTCATATTCAACGAACGTGAATGGAATAATTGTTTATTAAATACCAAACACTGGATAAAAGTATCTTGAACTTTATATTCTACCGACTCGAGTTTTCGGCCATTTTGAGGGAAAATATTCCGTGATAAAATTGTCAGCTTCCATATTTGGACAAACTACAAGATATAGGATTTAGACCTTGAGTCGAGAGCCAATCAAAATCCCATATATTCAGTATCCAGTGTTTGGATATATCAAAACATAGTATAGAGCCTCGCATTTTGTTTAACAGTATTCTAAAGGATTTAGAAAAAACTGCTCAGACTTTAAAACCGACACTTGTTTCAGATGAAAAGATAGCAGCCGATGCGAGAAGCGAAGAAGCAGAAAAATACGACGCGGAGGACAAAAGTGGGTAACCAATCTTTTGAGTGACGTAGGGGGGAGGAGTTAAGTTGGAGCGGGAGGGAGAAAAGGGAGAGGGAAGGGAAAGGATGGAGGAAGTACAGGTGAGGCACTAAAGGAACCAGCAGCAGCAAAACAAAGGTTGAAAGTAGAAGTATCAGTTGGAAAATGCATTGAAGTGCCCGCGTTCAAAACTCGCGTGTCAACAAGAAAAGTCAGGATAAAAGCGGGGGACCGGGAATGGGGCCGTTGGGAGGGGCTGGGGGCAAGTACGGGAGCAGGGGGCAAGTGCGGCATCACTACATACAAGTATTTTTGTTTGAGCCACTTGGCAATACTTTCAATATCAATTTAAGTTATTTTCTTTCACTAACATTTAGGAAACTTTGGCTGCGGAGACAATTTCCCACATCTGTGTTTTCGACTTGCCAAGTATTGCCACCGGAGGGGTGGAAAGGCCGCTCTCTTTGCTCGGAGGTTTTGCAAGTCCAGTTGCCACTTTTGCTGGTAGGTAGAAATGTAGTAATATACTAAGAAGAAAACACGAACAAAGATGAATTAAGGAAGGAACACATACAACCTTACAGATAATAGCTGATTTACAAAAAAGATACAAGCTATACGGTCTGTACATACAGTGTACAGTCAAACAAACAAGCAGGAACAAGTGCACACACGGTCCATACACACAGTAGTTAATACTTTGAGTCCGGGCATACAGTAGTTAAAACAGACAAACATAAAGGAACAAGCACAAGCAGATACGATCTGTGCACACTATAGATAACAAGCAGAAATAAGCACATACAATCCGCACGCAGGAACACGCACATACGATCCGTACACACAATTCAAAGAGCTGATAAAGTAACGAGGACGCCTTTATCACCTAGAGAACATTACAAAGCAATAGTCTCATTTACTGAGTACAATAACTTCACGTGGGAATACAACCAGCTGGCCACTTTCATCGTCGTCTTTGGAAACAGAATATGAAAAGCCCAATTCTGGGACTGCGCTTTTGGATCCAGCCATCAATTTTTGACAAATATTTCTGGTTCTTTAATTTCCACAGATTGGGCTTAGCATATCCGGGCAGTCTCGAGGGTTTAACTCTTCAAGTGGACTGGACACTCCATTGTGAATATAGCAGAGAAAGACATTGCATGGAAGTAGTAAAACACAGTTGCATTTCGTATCGTAATTAGTAGACAAAACCACAAAGTGTTAAACTTTGGCACAGCCCCAATGGAAGTTCAATAAAAGTCAGTGTTATAGTATGAACAACAATCTTATTTGGTCTATGGTTGTTATCTGCTTTCTTCGTACCTAACGCTTGTCAATCACTTTACACTGTTGCTTTGAAGAAAAAAAACAATGAGAGTCAGAGTAAAACAAAGTTTTTATTAAAACTGAAAAAAACAGCAAAGTACAAGCTCAGGCGAAAACAAAATAGAAATACTAAATAGAAGGGGGGGGAGGGGGGGGGGCGAGGGAAGGTTGGAGAAAAATTAGTCTCTTACCCCCTTAAACGTGTTTGCTCTGTCGTTCGCTGCTCCGTGTTTTACATGGCGACGACCCATGGCGAGGACCTACGTTTTGAACAGCCGGGCCTGAAAAAAAAATGATTTTCACGCGGAAGCTTTTGACTGAACAGGTTAGAATTATTTTCAAATTATCTGAAATTTAAAAGAACTTCTATAGCTGAGCAGGATTTATGTCAAACCCAGTCTTTTTGATGAGAAAGAAGTTTTGAAAATTATTATTGGCGTTTTGTAAAAGGATCCCCTCTCGAGCCTGGTGTAATACAGGGCGTGGTTTATGTAAAAAGCAACCACTTCAGATCCCTGACCGTGGATAGGTTGAAACGGAGTTCCCCTTTTCGACTGAGGGAGGGCCACTCTACTCTCTCTTTAACACTAATCTGAAGAAGGCCATAGGTTATGGCCGAAACGTTGTTTACTAAAGAAACAAGATCTAGTAAGTGATTTATTATTTTCTTTTTTCTGTACCACCTGGATGAATCAGAGCCTACATTGTCATACCGGCATAGGTGTTCAAAGTTGGCTTTAACACGCGGTAAGAACCCACGACTGCCCCAAAAATATTGATATTTTGCACTCTTCTAATATAGATTGGAAAATATGCTTTAGGTATGGGAGTTATAGGTCAATATACCTGACGTTAACCAGACGACGAGCACGTTAACGACGCAAATTCGCCTCCCATAGTTGAAGTAAATTTTGTCGAGTATGAGTGTTAGAATGCTCCGTGTCGCTAATCCCCATCAACACGAGGCTTTATTGCTCACACTATGACGTAATTTGTGCACCTATGACGTCAGTCGTGAGGTTCTACTTTTTATGCGATTTGGGACTCCAAGAGCCCACGAATGACGCCACCCAATCTGACGTTCACCAGTGGTGAAGGGCGATAATCGCCCCCACAATATTTTAAAACAAGTTGATTGGAAAATGTGCTTTAGTTATGGGAGTTAAACTAAACATTTCTGGACAGTATTTCTGACGTTAACCATACGTCGAGCACGTTAATGATGTCAGTTCACCTCCCATAATTGAAATAAATTTTGAAGATGATGAGTGTAAATATGTACCATATCGCTAGTTAACGGACCATCATGCGGACACTGCAACATCAATTGTGCATCTTTCAGAAAACCCAATGACGTCAGTCGCAGGCCCGTAGGCAGGATTTTTGTTTGGGGGGGGTGCAATTTTCGAAAACTTGGACTCTTAAATGCCAAATTTATGGGACAAACACACTTATGGCCGTTTTTTTTTAATTTTTTTTTTTGAGTCGTTTCGATCTACGGTAGTGCTTAATGTTACGAAAAACCTATTCGGGCTTCTTCATCGTCTTATTAAACCTCTAAATGCGGACCTTTTTAGGTCCGTGGGGGGGGGGTGC
>JAOBYE010689961.1:0-11585 GCA_025403585.1 Parazoanthus swiftii
CCCTCGTGTTAAATGAATAGAAATGTATTTGGAAAAGATACAAGAAAAATAACTAACATTAATGAAAACTAACACAAGTAATTTAAAAGCTAACAGAAAAGGTAACTGGCTTGAGTGTTGCAAAATTGTGAAACCGAGCCCGGCCGGCGTTTAAGATAGAAACCGAACGACTGTCCATGTTGCATACGGAAAATTGTTTGGACCGAGAAAAAAGAATGCTTATGCACATCAACAGAAGAGAACAGATGATTGTAATTGAAACTATGGCTACAATAAAATATTCAAATCTAGCTATGTTTCGTTACTTTTTGAAGAAGATGGTGACTAACTCTCTTTTGGATAAACATAACAAGAACTGTTTGTTTGTTTCCTTTTCTCAGAGTTTTCTAGTTAATTTTGTATTAAGGCATTCTGCTTTGAGCTTGATAATTTCGAACATATAGCCATTTAGCTTGATTAGTTTGTGTTATTTCATAATGAAAAGGCTGGTGCCAAACTATTATACTTACACTCTTTTTTTATTAAGAACCAGTAAAATGTTTTTCAGGCTCAATGTTCTTATTTTTTCGGCAATTTCGGCCTCAAAATGTTCTTATTTTGTTCTTAACAGCTATGATTTCCGTAGGGGGTTAAACTCGCCTAAAATTCGGTATGGTGCTTTTGTGCACTGTTTCACAATAAACTTGAAATAACTTTTACAAGACAAGCTGTTTCTAATTGTCATGGGTCCGTTATCGGAGCCGAGTACTGTAGGACTCGGCAGTTTAACTTGTAAACTTGCATAAACTCTTGAGTCAGCCTCGGTTTGTTTTTATTTTTCAGGCAATCCAGCCTCAATGTTCTTATTAAGTTTGTTTTTAATAAAAAAGGAGTGTATTCAGTTTTGATAGTCCACCCGAATGTAGTATAAGGAATGCCAATAAAATATGTTGCTGTTGTTGTTGTTGTAATTACATGTTAATTGGTTGACATGAAAAGTAGTTTTCTGAGGAAACGTTACATGTAGAATGGTGATATTGCCAAAATCTTGTTTGATATTGTCGCCGAAGCATCAACCAAAGCTTACTGTACACGTTTTTACCAAAACCAAATAGTTTTTCGGTCCGGCAACCCTCAAGTTCAAACTAAATTGCACTTATTTATAAGCTTTGTACTTTGTGACACAAGTTTCCTTAAGAAGGGCAAATACGTCTTTTAAATCATGTTGTTCCATGAAGTCACCATAATTTCAATCTGGTTTTCCTTCAATTGTCTGAAATCACATAAAATTGCAGCGACTTTTGGTCCAAGCGAAGTTCTTTTCCGCTGCAAAATTAAACTTATTGATTTTTGCCGTGCGCTCTAATATTTACTGGTTTGATATGGTGCCAATGCAAAAAACCCCTACACTTACACATTTTTATAAAAACGAAATGATTTTGTGGTCCAGCGATCCTCAAGTTCAAACTAACTTGTTCTCAGTTTTTCTAATCTGTCTATTTTGGGATGCAAAAAACGCGCAAAAAAGCCTTTTAAGAGTTCCTATATTTGATTATCTGATGTCGAGCTGCTTAAAGTTACGACCTTATAAATTTAGGCAAGGCATTTTAAAATTCAGCGCTAACCCAGCAAAGGGCCAAAATCTTGAATTGCTTGATAGGAACCAGACAAATTTGGCCAAGGCTTGCTGTGTTCTTCATTTTTTCTTACTTACTTTCAAAATTTAAGCAATTTACTCTCGGTGGTCTTTGTAGAATTTGTTCTCACAAAGAGAAAAGTGTCTAAGAAGAAACGATTGAAAAAAAGAACTTACTAGAAAAAAAACACAATTACGTATACATACCTGAAGTGCGGTGGCCCACATTGCTGTTCTTCTTAAAGGAGAACTCAAGAACTGATGTACGTTGCCTTAAATGGTTTGTTGCCTTAAATGGTTTGTTTCGCTATATGCTATTGTTATAAATGACTTTTTGCAGCAGTATCTAATTAGCTTTCTGAAGACAAAAGAATACGTTACGCCCACTATCAAAAGCTCCAGATCGGAAATCCGCCAAGACTGGTGTTAGGTTGTTGACAAAACAAAACAAAACGAGTCATTTTCTTTTCAAAAATTAATTACACTTGGAACCCACGTTGCTGTTCTTGTCAAAAATGATGACTCAAAAACTGATGCATGCACAAAATGTAAAGCTTTGAATCGTTTCTGTTTTCTTTTTCTGCGATGTTCCCATGCATGTATGGCATTATTTTTGGCATTGGTGTTACTTAATTACGAGATGCATTATACGGGAAAGTGCCGCCCTTCAGGGTATATGCTTCTGGGCCCGGTTGTACGAAGAGTGGATAACTATATCCAGTGGATAAATCCCTATCCAGCGGATAAAAGTGGCACGTTCTTGATTTTGATTTTTATAACGAGCAAATTTTATCCACTGAATAGGGAATTATCCACTCTTCGTACAACCGGGCACTGATCATAACTGAACAAGGCACAGAGTATTCGGATTTTGGAAAGTTTATCCTAAACAGGGTCTATAAATTACATGTTTCAACGAGCAAAAGTGCGAGGTTTGACCTCAAAATCATGAACAGAGTATGAATCTGCGAGAATATTTCTCTTGTGATGATTCAGAGTTAAATACTGACAGGTATCCCACTGGCTTGTGACTGAGAACAAATTCAACAAACTTGTAGTTGAACAAACAAAAATGTTTTGGCTAGAATAGTGTGTGCGAGGTTGGCACAGTTGGTAAGATCTCTGACTGCCAACCAGAAGGGCCCGGGTTCAAACCCCGGCCTGGTGGAGGGTTAAACTTTGGGCGACCTTCTTTCGCCATACCGTCCGTGGACAGGGACGTGAAGCCGTTGGTCTAGTCTTTCGACGTTCTATTTGGGGACTCAAAAGAACCCACACACTTGTCGATAGGAGTAGGCTAATGCCGGTGGTGTGGACTGTCTCCTCTTCCCCTACAAAGGGCCTGCTGTAATTTGAGGAAACCTGTGGCAGTGTCCCTCTCCCTTCGGAGGAAAAAGCTAAATAAATAAATAATAGCTGACTTTAAAACAAGTCCAATTTGGATCAGTTCCCAAACCACTGAGACGAAGTCACCTTCGCAAGCAACCGTTTGCAACTTTGGCCTCAGTTTAGAAATGAAGATAATTGTCCTGATTTTTGGGTCATTTCTCGGCTTTGAAAACACAACCTTACTCCAAACTTTCGCTAAACTTAATCAGTTTTAAACAAATTCAGCCGCAAGTTTTTTAGATTAAGTTTAATACATAGTAAAAATTTTCGTAGTTTGAGGTCTTGTTGAGGAGCCGAAACAAAGCCGAGTTTTGTCATTCAATATGGCGCCAAACCGAAAGAATGTCGGTCAGTTTTCTCATTTTTTTTTGATTTCCAGCAAAACTAGGGCAGGCTAACATATAAAATCCTGCGTATCAAACGCTAAAAGGTAGGGGGAGGGGGGGGAAAGGTTTTTAGCGTCTTGCTAAACACATTACCAAGGTTCAGGACGGGAAACAAGAACGAGCCTCACACTTGTCTCTTAATTTATTTTTTTAATATTTTTTTTTTGAGAGGGGGAGGGGATGATTTGACTGCAATTATTTTTGCCTGCTTGTTAACCGGGCTTCGGTTGCAATTTCTTTTACATTTTCACCTGGCTTTCCGGCAAATGTTGTTTAACACTTCAAAAGCAGTTTTATTGATCATGATGCAAATTGTTTGTCTGCAACTTGATCCTCGCCTCCCGCTTGCTCATATCAAACTTAACATTTTTGAAAAATTGGGCGAATGTGAGCCACGGTGTTCTCATTATAGGTTATGTTTAAACAAAAGTGTTTATAAGCTCGGAGTTATTTAATTGCCTTCCGAGATGTTTTTCTATGAAGTACAACTCTAGGATTTATCCAGTGCATGTTTTGTTTACGATAATATAAGGTTGCCATGAGCATTGCGGTGTAGTCTGTCCATGGGCCATTATCTTTGTTTGCAAGTATTCTCATTAGCATAAATGTGAGCCTTGTCATAGGAACAAACAATTACACTGAAGGCTATCCAAAGAATAACTGTTCGGCCAAGTTGTCTCACAGGTCACCAACTATTCATTGAACATATCCAAAATCGAAGTTTGCCCCAAATAATCCATATTGAATATGTTTTAATAAATAATGAACAAAATGACCCCATATTCCACAAGGAGACAATAAGACATGCATAAGACAAGAAGTAAGTGCAACAAGGATATTTATTTCTTTATTTCAGTGAACGAAAATTTCCATACAAAGTCCCCTAAATTCGATCCAATACACGCTTTTTTTTGTAAGAACCAGTAAATTTGTTCGAGGCTTATTCTTAATTTTTTGGCCATTTTAGCCTCAATTTTTTTTCTTAAATTGTTCTCGTTTCTATTTGTGGTTTAAATCGAATAAAAACTAAGCCTAGACAATGAATGGAATTGAGATTATAGAAGTAGACTGGATGTATACTCAGGACATTTTAACAGTAACCATATTTTTAGAATGAAGTTTGTTGTTATTTTGCGTTGATCATTCTTCAGATTCTTGTACTGTGAAAGCTTGCCTGTTTCGTTATTGAAGATACAGTAAAATGCATGTAGGGATATTTACAACGATTGTAAGGAAGTAACTTCAGGACAAGTAAACGTGTACAGCGTATAATTTGAGGCAATGACAATGTTTAAAAGAGAAAAATTACGAATCATTTTATTCATTCTGTATTGTTAAGTTAAAGATCAAGGCTCAGTAAAGTTTAAAAACAAATTACCTAACGAGCCCGAGCCTCAGCTTGTTCTTAAATTGTTTTTAAATTTTGGCCAATCTGACCCTCGTTGTTCTGAAGTGTGTATGGTTGAAGGTAAGATAAACCATGCACATATTATAGACTAACCCAGAGCTTTGCTGTAGTTGCTTTTAGACAAATTAATATCATGGTAAAACTTAATTAAAGCAAATCTATAGAGTTTTCAAAGGTGGCCAGAAAAAATCTCCTGCATTTGCTTGTAGTTTCTTTCAAATTTTTCAAACTTCAAAAGTAGATTTTTCCATTTCACTTTTAATTTAACCAAATAACTCGGGGCGATAACGATTCTTGATATAATTTTTCTTTCTTCTTGGTTTATTTGGTCATCAAGCGCAATTGTAGACAGCGAGTTAGTTATGTTCCTACTTTTGCTCTTAAATTCGCTGAGCAGCGGGAAAGAAATCGCGAAAGCCTTCGCAATTGGGACAGACCGATAGGTAGTTGTCGGTAAAGAATCTCATGTAGATCTAGAAAGCCTATAAAATACAACCTGAAACTAACGTTATCGTGAAATAGGGCAACTGTCGGGGACTGGATTAATAACAATAAAGGCAAAAAAGCGTTATTTTAATAATAAGTGCTTTTTACCCGTGCTTAATTTCTCCGCCAGAGTTCAGAGCTGCTATACTTACTTGACACATTATTTTTTAACGAAGAAAAAGAAATGAAACGATAAACCAAAACAGACAGTAGACTTGTTTTTCGAGGTTGGAATGTACGGCGGTAAATGAATTTGCCAGGGATCGAACTCCGGGTGAGGTGCGCGGAGGCATCAGTGTTGAGGCAGCAGTTGTGTTCTCTGCAAAAAGGAGAAACATTTGGGATTAAGCGCATGACTGAGTGCAGTCCTATTTAGTCTGTAGTCATATGAGTTATTAGGAACTTTAGGAAGCTAGTACGGCAACGGCTACGAGGGAGGTGAAAACCAAAACTGACTGCACGTGAACTTGCACCAAACTGACCAGCTGGCCACCGTCGAGTCCAAAGTTACAACGTGAAAACCATTGATTTGGGCCGGTTTCTAGAGAACGTAAAGGTGAAAAAACAAATTGTTCCGTAATCAGTTCTGCTTTACAACCTGCGTCTGCATTTCGTGCGATTCACACTCTTCATGAAAAAAACAATAATAAAGAATAGACTGCAAATGAAAGAAAAGAGAAAAACAGAAAGCTGGTTTTCAGTAGTCAGTAGACGTCGCCGTCAGTGAGCCGTCATTAGCCGTACTAGCTTCTTAAAGTCCCTTATATAACTAGGCTGGACGACTGCAAAATATGGCTACAGAGAGTTGGACGAGCTAGAAAAAATTTTGTTACCAACTTATTTGAAAAGAAAAAAAAAAGAAAAAGAAACGGGCTTGTAAAACTCTGTTATTGATAAAGTCTAAACTTCTCTAGAAAGAGGTAAGACTAATTTAATTATTTCGGGCTCCGTGATCAGTACATTTAAAATTGTTATTAGATAAGATTCTACTCAAGGAATCGTAATGAGTTAAGAAATGATGCCTACGGACGTTGCAGCCTTAACCTTCTCTTCTTGTTTTGAGGATATAACATCCGAAAACGCCTTTTAAAACACACGTTTTTGTCAAAACCCGATGCATGTACTAGCAAAGTTGCAAGGGTTTAAGATGAACAATTCAATAGATGTACATTTTTGTAAGTTTTCAGTCAGCTACGGATGCCTTCTTCCCCCATCCTCAACCTACTTCTTTTTAACCATTGTTTTTAAGTGTTTTAGCAAAATGTGAGAAGAAGTCGCTTAACTACAGAGTGTGACGTTCAAGATTGGCGTTGGTAGTCAGAAGTCCGAGGTCTGAAGTCCGAAATTCGAAAAATGGAATCCAAAGAATGAAATCGAAAGTCCGAAGATTTGAGTCCGAAGTCCGAAATTTTCATCTGAAGTATAAAGACTGAAAGTCCGAAGATTAAAGTCTACAATGCTTTCTTAGCTTTCATGCTACTAACGTCCTTGTCACCTTTGGTCAGGAATTAAGCCTGGCTCTTATTTTTAAAATCTAGCTCTCACCTGAAAACGAATGTCGTTTTAGTATATCTTGACGGATTAATTAATGCCACTTTTTGTTAGCTGGTGCAATAACCACTATAGTTTATTTATCAGCCTTTGTCCTCCAACTGAATTTCAAGTCATTTTTTATGTTTATCCTACGAGCGTCCAAAGCATTATGTTTTTGGTATTCAATATTCATTTTGCAAAAAACATACATACTTTATCATACTTTATTGTAGCTCTCTTTTGATGGGCTACTCTGCTATGAACAGAAAAAATAACTCAGTTGCAACCGTTTTTGTTATGCTAAAAGTTGTCAACATGTTTAAGATTTTAAAGTACAAACCTCGTTGAAAACGTTATACAACGAAATAATTGGGATCACCGAACGTTTCTGTACAGAATGCATCTTGAATGGTGAAATGAAGCGTATCTTAAGTCTTATCGAGTTGCTGTGAAAACAAATGTACTGTGGTGCGTGTATATGGGTTCATAATCTTAAAAAGATGTGGGTAACACCAGCAACCAACAAGTTCCAACATTACTGCAGTAGCAAAGTGCTGTGGCAATATTATACTAGATACACGCAAGCCTTTCTTTTAAATTAAGAGAATGAAATTGTGACATCCCGGCCAAGTACAACAGTGACGAAATCAGTGTTATTATCTCCCAAAAAAAGATGTTAAAGTTGTAATATCCTTGAATAACGTTTCATATCAACCCCTCCCCCCTTCTTCATCCACAGATCGCTAAGAAATTAACGCACTATGAGTATTGTTATTAGTGTCACCATATCTCTTCATCTTCCCTTTTCTATTGTACTTACCAACAAAAACGTTTTCTTCACCACCTACGCATGGGCAAAGCCTTCTCCTGGCTGCATAAGTTGGTTTAGTTCCGCAGTTGATTTTCTTGGGAATGCCTTTCCATTTGGTACATCTTTCCTCCTTAGTAATGTTGTCATAATAATATGTTGGTCCGTTTAGACCATACGCATCACGATGCCCAGTCTTACAAGGAGTCCCCAGCAATGATTCGAAGATCTGGAGAACATTATTATTTGTAAACCCATGATTCTCCTCGGTACAGTTAAGGTCATGTGACTGGCAAACCTGGTCACAACTGTTTTTTTCTGCCTTGCTTAAGTAGTAGCTGACATCTGAAAGTGTCGGAGAAAAATTTAGTGCCTTTGCATTACATTTTGTCAAAATGAAAACGAACATTTTAGAATAAGCTGTAATCAAAACCATAACCATAATCACAATCCCAACCATAATCATTATCATTATCATTATCATTATCATAATCATAATCATAATCATAACCATAATCATAACCATAACCGTAATCATAAACATAAACACAAACACAAAACACAAACACAAACACAAGCACAAACACAAGCACAAGCACAAGCACAGGCACAAGCACAAGCACAAGCACAAACACAAACACAAACACAAACACAAGCACAAACACAAACACAAACACAAGCACAAGCACAAGCACAAACACAAACACAAACACAAACATAAACATAAACATACTCTTAATCATAATCTTAATCTTAATCGTAGTCATTATCATACTGTACCAAGCTTTTGGGAGAGGCTCTTGCTAATATTCCCCAAGCTGAATACAACTATCAAAGTGTGAAAAAAATTCTCAAAATGAGGAAAAATTAGATACTTGAATATAGAAATCAAACACCCTTGGTTAAATAATGGTTTAAGTTTTCTAAGGGTCGTTTACTTAAACGTTCCACCCAGGGATGACTTCCTTCCCGTGATGAATTCATCTCGGTATTTTGTCATTTCCTTGTTGTCGGGGCGGGACCGGGATGAAAAGACATCCCGAGATGAAAAATTCCATATAAACAGTCCTCCCGGGATGAAAAACAACAATACCACCACCAACAACAGCAACAAAAACCGAAGGCGTGGGCGGGATGAAGTTCATCCCGGGTCTCGGGAAGAAACTCATGTAAGCAATTTTTTTTCGTCCATGCAACCGGGACGACCCCGAGACCTTCAACTTGTCGAGTCATTCAGTTTTTGTGCAACTTCTGATTGAAATAACGCTTTAGCTCCTCAATAATTAAAGTCTGTCATAAAACCGTATACATACAGTGTAACCCCGATATAAGAAGTGCCAAGGGACCGGACAATTTACTTCGTTATAATGGGGGTTCGTAATAAACGAAACTCCGGTATAACGAAGTTACCGAAAAATACGAAAAACTTCGTTATGCCGAGGTTTTTATAACAGAAAAAATTATTGGCGATGACACCTATTTGTTGGACCATCCTTATTTGGTTTTTTACGTGATAAAACATTCATTGAAACAGTAAAATCAAGACGGTACGTATCAAGACTGCAACAGAACAATTTTCAAACATACAGCGCATCTGATAACCTTACTAAGGGTTCCATTTTATGTTGTTATGGAAGAAATAGTACTCTAGAAAAAGACGGAGACGAAGAACAAATAAAACTCTGGAAAGTTCCGGTGCAATATATGTCAAAATACTTGTACTTGTTTTCTGAACTTCGTTATATCGGGGTAAAATGTGGCCTTGGGACCCAAAATTTGTTTCGTTATACCGGGGTTTTCACCCATACAAATTACTGTATTTTTGCTGGGCCCAAAGAAATACTTCGTTATGTCGGGGTTCGTCAGTATCGGGGTTGCATTGTAAATTGAATATGACTACTTGTGTTCAAGATACTTGTTCGTTTTGTTTTTGTAAGGATATTGATCATTTTTTTAAATTGCAATTAATTTTTCTCAATTAAAACGATACTGACTTCGGCATGGGAGGCCTGTAATATTCTTCTCCGGGACACATGCGGAAACCGAGTCCGGGACTCCACTTGTGACGGTCGTCACTGATGCTAAGACAGTTATCTGTAAAAACAAACAAACAGATGTTTACTAAACTTTTTAAAGTGTCCAAGTCAAAAACTTTCCGTTTTTAGGGGTCTGTGCTTTGGCACATGCACAAAATGGTGTTTTCGTAATATACTGCTCAATGCTCTTCGCCTTGTTCGGGACACCTCTGAAGGCTTCACTCCGAGTAATAGCCCTGAAAAAATGTAAGGTTGCAACTGCTTACCTGGAGTACAATAATCCACATGGCTGTTCTAACTGTTGAAATACCGTAGTATCGTGAAAAAAAGTAACTTTCTTTGAACTTTGATAAAATTCCTAAAGGCAGGTGGCTATTGGCGTTACACTGCAAACATCGGCTGTAATACGACCTGGGTAAAAACTTCTAATATATAAACTTAAAATGTTTTCTTGACGTCCGTTATCTGATTGGCTTATCAACGTTGCTATAGTGCATGTATGATAGTGAGTAGAATGCTACTCATTACTGGACATTAAAATATAATTAAAGCCCATGCAAATACAGATTGAAACTGCACAGACAACTTTGATGTCGCTGAAATACAAGGCAAATCAATAACTGATCATCAGTAGGACACCTAAAATGTGTACAATTCTACAGTTGGTTGTGGCTTCATTAAACCCTAGGACAATTGAAGATCATAACCATACTCTGATTTGGCCAGACCTTTCGGGGCTCCATTTCAGGGTTACCGTATAACTTGGTTTCCGGAGTTGAAGGTTTTCGGCGTAAGAACGGGATTGCGTATTCCTAAATAACAAAATCATACACAGTTTCAAAAATTCAAAGTACTAAGTCCTGGGAGAAATTTAACTCACCTCAAAACAAAAGCCGGGTGTGACCAGCTTTCAAGCAATTTGTAGGTTTGAGAAATTAAAACTGAGCGCAAAGCTGAAGCGCCAGATAAGAGGGACAATCGAGAGTGTATACCCACTAAAAATAAAGTTATAGAACATTTGAATTTGTGTATCGTGCAATCTGAGAGTAGCGTTTTTTAGTTTCACTATTGCTTTTTATTTATACCTATGCATTTTGGTTGAACTATTTCATAGTAGGCTCGGGCCGACAGATACATGTATGAGGCTGGCTAGGAAACTTGCAGTTAATTATTGGAAATGAGGACCTTTGACCGTATAGTTAGTCAACGTTCGAACACATTTACTGTTGAAACAATAATCCTTAAAACCTTTAAAATGTTTGGCCTCAGAGTACTTGAAAAGAGTCGGTGTGTTGGTTGCTTAGCTAAACTAAATTAAAAGAAAAATGTCTCGATCGTGTTTCTAATTGTTATTTCGTTTTCTTCATCAGTCAAAATGGTTTTTGTTTTCAGACCCCTTTTCATGTTATCTACCTAACAATCTGATTCTATTCCGGAGTTCGATCGGGCCTTAATTTAAAGTGTAATTAAGTTGTTGATCACTATAGCTAATAAATTTATTTTAAATGTTTTCGCATTTGTACTGCACAAATTACTTGCAAAGCACATGCATTGTCATTAAAAACAATTCAAGTAAAAAAGTTTATCGATGGAACCACTATAGAGCACTTATTTGGGCAAGAATCCGGTTTCACTCCCCGTACGATACAAATTGCTAGCTCAAAGTTAAACAGACGTGTTAAGCCTTGGTCAAACGTATACATTTAATGCAAGTCAGTGCAATCTTGAGTGCAGTTTTAAACGTGTGTTCAACTTGCGTTTCGTTTGGCCACCAACTTGCATGGACTTGCATACACTGACTTGCACGGACTTGCGTTGACTTGCGTCGACTTTGAGCGACCTCAAACTTGAATGCAAGTCAGTGCAAGTTCTTCATCAGTGGCCAAACGAAGCGCAAGTCAAACGCAAGTTTGAAGGTCAAAAC
>JAOBYE010690072.1:0-11585 GCA_025403585.1 Parazoanthus swiftii
GTTTGTTGACCACGTCTCCGCCAGCCAAGAATGCCCCGTTTGCAAGCTGCCCATGCGAGATGCTGTGCAAACACGCAGCTGCGGACACAGATTCTGTCGGGGATGTTTGGAGCAAACTTTGAGGTAAAGTTTGTTCTTTATCCTAGACGTAATTTGTAGCAACAGATACTGACAAACAGTTTACAATGATCTTTTGAGTTTTTTCACACCTGACCAATGGAAGCCCTTTAAAATAATGGACAGTTTGTTTCTTTTTCGCTTTTGTTCTGTTTAGTACTTGTTGAAGCTGGTGGTGATACTAAACTAATTACTTTTTAACCGAGATTGAGGTATGTAAGGAAAATATCAAACGGAGGCCTTGCGGTATCAGACCGCGCGAAGTATCTTTGCCATAGAATAAACATTTATATATTGTTACATGTATGATAATAAACACTAACTACATTAGTGTGAAAAAATTCAACTTTTTGTATAGGAAGCACGTTAACAGGAAAGGGGTCTCCTGAAGAAAAGAAGGCGCCTAAAAGAGCAAATTAGTACTGTATACCTATTTTCAAATGCTCGTAATTCTGTCGTCTTTTAACGCATTTGAGTAAAGTTTTCACACAATCGAAGCCGACGAATAGCAGCTTAGCAGATTGTGGTTAGTTTTTGGGAATTCAAGGTGACTTTTGTGTTAACTGACCTAATGCTGGCCCCAATTTATTTCCCCCTTTTTGACAGTTACAGTATTTGAAGAATTAATTAGTTGTTCAATGCATTCTTCACTGACTTTGTATACAAAGTCTGGATATAATGTTTTTAGGTTTTGTGTAAAAGACATTCTGATACTGTCATAGCAATGGCAATGAAACAGTAAATGCTTTTCGTCTTTCGCTTCATTCAAGTTGCATAGTTGGCTGATACGCTTTGCGTTAGCAATTTTATCAGTTCGATAACGACCAGTTTCGATTTGAAGTTGATGGTTACTTATTCTGAATTTGGCAAACTGTTTCCTAGTAGAAATATTTTTTATTTGGTCTAGATAGCCTTCCGGTATATATTCTTTCTTGAATGTGTCATAAAACGTAAGTTTTCTTGTATTTTGTTTACTTGTTCGCCAGAAATTTACATAAGAGGTTTTCATTTTTGTTACATATTGTTTGATTGTTGGAGATGATAAAGACTGAAAGTCGACTATACTCTTGTTTATGTCAAAAGTTTTCAATATCTTAACTGTGTTAGTAAGGAAGCAGACTTGTTTCTTACTTCAGAATTCTTCTGACAGTTTTAAAGCTTTTAATGCTGGCCCCAATTTATTTCCCCCTTAATTCTTTCCTGGACTTAAAAAGAAAAAGAAATATTGAGCTGGCTGACTGATACGGCCATTCCGAATAACCCTGTTTGCAGACGCGTGTAAAGTCAGATTGCTGTGGCTGTGTGGGAATAAGTGCCTGCGTTTACAAAAGAACGATCAAAACTAACTGAAACCCTGCCCTCCCCCCTTCCCCTTACTCACCCATGCACCTCTTTCTGTTTCTGTGGTCGTACTTCGTCATATCTTCCGTTGAGAATGACGATCGTAGCTGCAACTAATCTTAACTTCTTATTTGCGTTGAAAACTGCGCTATCGAGTTGTAAGGTAAATTAGTAATGCCACAAACTGTTTACTAAAGGTGAAGGGATTTCGTAAAATGACGTTCAATAGAATATAGTAGTGCAACGAGTGTAGAACTGATTAATTTCATTCAACTTAACTTTAACTTAACTTTTAATGTTGTTTTCAATTAAAACCATTGCTCTGCCAATACGTACCGATACAGTATAATGAAATAATATGAACTACAGCACAGCGCAGTGGGGAGCGACTAGAAGGAACTTCATTCGGTACAAACCCTACGTTCAAGTTTACCTTCCCCCGAAAAATAAAGATAATTTACACGCATTTATATTTAACATACATAAGAAAAAAATTACCAAAACTAGCTCAAAGTATAAAATATAAAAAAATCAACAACAAAACTCATAAAAAAAATCAAGTCCAGGTGGCACGAGTGCTTTCGGGATCAAAAATCTTACTTCAATCTGTAAAACTCATTACAAAGCTTCTTAAAGTAGCAGCACTGTTTAGTAATTGCTAGTTTTCAGTTTTGCAGGCATAGTAAAAACAACTCTGAGGAAAAACCACTTGTAAAGAATAACTCTTAACCTGCACTACAAATGTATATATGAAAAGTTAATCCTTAGACGAAGAAGGGATAAAATGGTAGATTGGCAATCCAAGTCCAAGTTGAGAGCACCGCCACCTTATTCGTATAAAATGAACGCTTCCCTTGCTTTTCTTAAGACCTGAGTAAATGTGATCTTCTCATAAAAAATTGCTCTTATTAAACATAAAAGCGTATCATGAACAAATTAAAGTATTGTGTGTATTTTCTTTTAAAACTAACGGAGCTTTTGTGTTACATTGCAGAACAGCTGAGAACTGTGTTTGCCCGTCCTGCCGAACCACCATCGACGACGACGAAGGAGTAAGTGGAGCTTCTGTAAAGATTTAGTCTGTAGTTTTCTCTTAATGACTGCGGTAGGGGTGAGATGGGCCCATTTATGTTGTGCTCTGCAGTGTTTTTGCAACTTTTAAAAATAAAGTTTTTTAGTGCAAGATGTTTGAGCAACAAACAAGTTTTAGCCCGGCGTATTAGGAAATAGTTGTGCACTTTATGGTAAAAGCATGAAACTTGGCAGCCATCTTAGACGCCATTTTGAATTATTCAAACTCTGACAATTAGAACATGATAAGGGTGTCCTTGGCTGTTGGGATGTTTTTTATTTCTCTGCTATTGGAGGTGAACTAAGTATTCTTGGCCTTATTCACACACGGTTATCATAAATAAAACGAAAGTTCATTTGACTCACGGAAGAACTTCTTCCCACCTTGCCGCCGTTGGTTAGTCTACATAGCGCAGGAGAGACATCAGTGAGCCAGGTGTTCGTTTGCTTCTCCAATGCTAGTGAAACACGTTATTGTGCCACATTGGGTAACTGCGTAGAAAACAGTAGGCAATGCGTGAGACTTCTGGTTGCACAACTTTAACTCTACGGCACCCTTGGCTCGGCCGTCCTTGTGGCACCCTGTCAAAATATAATGTATTTTGTGTTGTTACGGTGTGTTCTGAAGTATGTCGAATTACCTCTGCCTTAATTTCAATTTTCTCAGTACTATGCTGACTTGGCTTGGGCTCGAGAAATACTGTCACTGCGTGTGAAATGTTTGCAGAACGGAGAAGGTTGTGATTGGACCGGAGAAATACGTCAGGTTGAGGTAAAAGATTCGAGCTCAAGAAACCTGTAGATAAATTAACAGAAATGTTATTTGATGGACATTTTTTATGAGCTGTTACACCCATACCAAGACGAATTTGCAAAACTATATCTATCTATCAACCTTTTTGTTCAAAGAAATGGAACGTTTCTATAATTTAAGGTACCCTCTCCCAAATTTTAAGATTTTTCTAAAATGTATTCTGAAATTTGGTGATATAGTTGAGTTTCTTAGCACATGAAAATCCTAAAAATACTTGTCAAAACGCACAGAAAAGTTGTAAAACTTCAAACAAAATACACAAGACGTTGTGTTAGTTTACAAGGTATTGTGATAAAATGTACAACCACCTTTTTTTGTATAGTCAATTGTCTTGGGACAATTTAACTCTGAATTGTGACATCATCAGTTACGTCACGAAAACTAAAATGACAAATTCAAAATGGCGAACAATGACATCATTTCAATATGACGTCCTAATAATAAGTTGAACTATCGGGTAGTTTAGATGTGCAAGTTGTGTAAGCCCTTACTTGTAGAAACAGCTGCAAAATTTAAAAAATATTTTGGAAATGACGTCATAATGACGTCACATGCACCCAAAAATGTTGCAATGTAATGAGTTCCCGATATCGAAGGTCTCTGTAACCTCCAAATTTTATAGCATTAGCCTTAGTACTCTCTGTGTTACAGAGCTAAAACGCCCCCCCCTCTCCCCACTCTCCTAACAGCCCTTGCTCAATAGGGTTAATTATACAAAAGCGTTTGGATTGGTGGAGTTTAAATGAAAGAATCGTTTCGTTAAATCCGCCCTTACTTGTTTCAGACCTGACGCTCAAATTGATGCACGTTGTCAAGGCTGGAAAATGTTTTTCTACGTTTTACGGCACACCCCAAAGCTTTGTGCAAAAACGACAACCAATTTCGACCAGAAATGTCAAAATCTATATGGTACCACACATTCCTGTATAACTCCCCCTACCCCGGTGATTAAAACACGAATAAGGTAGTTAATTTAGAATGTGAACTTTAGAAATCCTCGTACACACCAATTCCATTGTTAAAAGATGTTGTTGCTGCTGCTGTTTTTGTGATAGGAACACGGAAGTGTGTGCTTGTATAAGAGGATTCAGTGCGATGACTGTAACAAGTTTAACCAGCGAAGGGAGATGGAAAACCACAAATCATCTGAGTGTTTACTAAGACTTGTCCAGTGCCAATTTTGCGAAGAAACGTTTCACTTTGTTTCATTGCAGGTCAGTAGAGACAGAAGCAGACAGAGAGAGAGAGAGAGAGAGAGAGAGAGAGAGAGAGAGAGAGAGGACAGTTATGTAGGGACAGTTCCACCATTGTTCATCTTGGTGAAAGCCCACCAAATACAAGCAGACAAGTTGTTAGTCTATGTGGACTATTTTTGTCCTACTGTGTTGTATGTAATGCTAATCCTCGGACGACCAAGCTATTTTTTGACTAACAATTAAGCACAAGGAGAGTCATTCGGACCCTCCCCCCACCCTTCCATATGATTTTCCAAATGGTTGCACGTAAAGATTGAGCTTTGGTACGTAAGCAGCCTTGGGCTTTCTAATTAATTTCCATAACAACAATCAAGTTTTAATTGATAACTGTTGCTATGACAACGGTTGTTTCACAGCATGTCAACTATTTTCGAAAATTTTATTTGGGGGAATTTGCAGCAAATTTGCTCGAGCTTAATAGAAAACATATTTTTACAGCCTAAAATAAGTAAATAAAGAAGAATAAAACGGAAGAAAAGAAATTAGAACAAATTTTGTAATAAAAATCCCGTTTTCTGAATCGAAATTCAGTTGGCATAAATAATTTCGCATAAATTATAAGAGATGACGTCATATATTCAATGTCAAAATGTGTGTTCATGATCGGACTACAGGTACTGAAAGTTTCATTTTGATTGCTTCAAAGCTACAGATTTTAGGTCGGAAAAACCTTTCGGGGGTCCATTTGACACCCCCTGGACGTTCGAGGGTTCATGTTAGGACTTGTCGGCAATAAACTATCAATTACTTCTTCTTCTCTCATGTCCGAGGACAGTTCAACTTCACATTCAAGATCATTTTTATTTCTGAATTGAAGACTGAGAGGCACATCTTTGTGTTGTTTGACATATCTTTAACAAAGACCTTTGCAAACCATTTTTCACTAGCTTGCCGAAGTTATTCTTTGCTTCAAACAAATATTTTTGCTAACTGTTAGATTTAGCCGTGAAACCTAGACTCGGTATCTAGTCACTGTTCGGGGATGAGCCTGTGGAGAACGCGGGCTCATCCCAGCGAACAGCGGTTTAAACCGTGCCAGTTACACCCGAAACCATCTGCAACAGACGAAAAACGATGCTTTGCTGTATCTGCATGCAAACCATACAAGTTTTTGGGATAAGCAATTCTAAAATGTGTGCTACTGATGCAATGTGGGGTACAATCAGGGTTGAAGACTGATTAAAGCCACAAAATTGATAACATTTTAGGGACGGGCCACTAGATATTTGAGGGGGTGGTTGGGCAAATACAAAAAAAATCGAGCTCAGGTTCCACAAGCAAAAAAAATCCTGCAGATGAATTCCGATAAAAAAAAATGTTGCCCAGATTTGCGAAAAAAATATCCGGCAAAACTTTTGGCTAAAAAAAAGTCATGCAAAAAAAAATTGCTCCTTCCTCCCCTTAAATATCTAATGGTCCGTCCCTTACAGGACGAAGTTGGAAATGTAGTTTTATCCCATCGATTTAATGACTGCAAATTGTGGATTTTGGTTGATTTTATCAAACAACCTGTAAAATTCACAAGGGCAGTTGGTAACCAGATTCTTTATATTTGAAATTTGATGCAGAATCACGAGGAAACGTACTGTAATCGCTACCCACTAACATGCACCAATGAATGCGAGCACGACCCAATCCCGCGAGAAGAGGTACGTACGCTGTAAGTTGCGTAGGCCTTGTTTTGTTCTATCTAATTTAAGGGGGTATTCACCTAAAATTTTGTAGGCAATTAAAAATTGGAGAGGGAATTAAGAAGGAGAAAAAGTTTTAGAAAGCAACCAGCGAGTGAGTAGCATACAAGCTGGTGTTCGTCCATTAAAATTAACTACAAATTTAAAGTTCTTTAAACTAATAATTTTAAATTAAAGAATGCAAACAAACCAAGAATTTCTTCAAAATTAACAGCTTTCCCACCCTTTCATCTCCTCCCATTTATCTCCAAAAATTTTCAAAATATTTGTGAACTATGGTACTTCGTCGCTGTCATTCAAAATTTCGATTCCCTAAATTGAAGCCGATATATCGACATATTATGACGTAATTAAGCTCGAACTTCGATTTCGGTGAAACGCTCCCTTAGCTAAGATATTTTATTCTTTTATCATTTTATCTTTATCTATCTTTTTATAGTATTATATTTGCGGCTGTAAAACGCTACTGAAATTTCAAGAAATAAGTAAAAACAGTAACTTGTCGAGATCGGGCTTTTGATTGGCTGAAATGCCGTAGTTGCAAGAGAACTAAAGGTCCCTAAACCATCTATTAAAATTCACTCACATAGTCCGATATGATCGTGCAAAGAGTACGTGTTCTGTTTATCCATATTGCGTGATTTTTTCTTAGATGGCGGACCATCTTGAGATGACTTGTCCAATGACTGTGGTGAAGTGTTCCTACGCTGAGGTTGGCTGTTCGTACGAGGTAATATTTATTTTGTCCGTACACAAAATCAGCGAATTAGTGATAAACGGAAAGTCTATTTGAGACTCTAAGAAGGCTCTTAACATCACCGCCTATGAACAGCGCTCTCCCTGCCTTTTACGTCGCTATACGCAGGCTAAAACATACATGTAAACCCAATTCTAACCTTAAGCCTTTTTTCGCTGACTCAGGATTTGTTAGACTCATAAAATAATGTTGAAAGTGATGTATCTTTTCTTGGGCAGTCCTACTGCTATTTTCATCTAAATTGAAATAAACCCCGGGGCAGTTTCGCATCATTGAATAGGCTGCGATGCCCGGACTTCGTTGGAAGCGAAACCGATTTAGACGTAGATTTAATAACCAGCAGGAACATTAAAGTATACAACTTTTGCACCATGAGGAAAACTGCTAGCCACGACCTCTGCATATTTATATAAAAATTGGTCCTTCAGAAATAGATCTATAGATTTTATGAAACGCTTTCTTCCACAGGACAAAAGATCCCGCCTGTCTGCCCATCTGGAGGCCTCCACGGAAAAACATCTGCAGCTAACTTCCTCAGAGCTCTCTAAAATTCGGAGTGAAGTGAGTGACATGAAGAAGGATTATCACGATTTGGTACAGAGCTTTAAGCTGTTGGAGCAAAAAAACGAAGCTTTGGAGAAACAACAGCGTGAAATGAAGAAAAACGCTGAAGAATTGGAGACCAAAACATTGAGGGACCGCGGTGTATGGGTAGGCCGACGTAAGGAAAAGCAGTTCCCATCACAGCCACTGGACTACGATGTTCCGCGCTTCCGAATGCCACAACCAGAAGAGCCTGGAACTCCGACAGACAAAAGCGGGGTCACAAAACAAAATCCCATCCGCCGGACGAACTACTTGTGTTCTGTTGAAAACCAAAATTGAACACTTAAGGAAGTTTATTAACAGCTTTTATAAGTTAGGCATTGATCTTAAATAACAACTTGTTCTGCCAAATCCTCTTTCTCAAGGTAAACCTTTATACTTCCCGGAGTAAAGGTAACGTGTTTATCCAAAGTAAGAACGAACTGGTGAAACAAACGCCTTAATTTTTCTTTCTATTTCACGATGCAAGGGGTTTATAGAGTTGAGTTAATACTACTCAAAAGCAATTTACTGTTAGCTAATTGTAACTACAATATGCATGTTCTTGCTGATATAGTTCTAAGCAAATGATACAGTACATTATAGAAAAAGAGTAGTAGTTAAAATAACATAAAAAAGGGGAAAAAGTTTGTGACAGTTGATGTTCGACATGCGGTATTTTCTATTTGTAGCCATGCAACTTCATTAGATCATTCCATTCTTCGTAATAAAGGTTGTGATTGCTTGATGTCAGTTTGAAACGTCTATTTACCCGACCGCCGGGCGTACATGTAAAGTCCAGTATCGTTTCAGCAACTCACGCTACCCATAATAAGACCACTTTTCGTCTAATCTAGTTTAGTAGTTTAAATTGCTTTATTAGCTTGTTCAACAACAATCTTAGTATCTTTCAAGTTGTTTAACTCACGCGCGCGTGCTGATGTTAAGGTGGCTCGAAACAGTTTTACAGTTTACAATACCACTGAACTTTATGAAAGGCTTACTCATTTGTAGAGGTAAACTACCCCTACTTGTTGATAGCTGGTGTTACTATACCCTTTAACCTTATCAATTTTTGCTCTCCCACGGAAAATTGCGTTACAATGGCAACACGACAAGGCCACAAAATACCTTATTTTTAGCATTAGATTGGGTTTTACTCAAAAGCTAGACGGTGAACTTCCTTTTTTTATTTCATCAAAATTGTTTGCACATCAAAGAGCATATTTAGTGAAATTTTCAAAAAATTTTGTCGAGGTTTTTGCGCCACCCTAATATTTGAAAATATTAAGGTGGCGCCAAACTTTTTAAAATGTGCGCTTTGATGTGCAAACAGATTTGATGAAATAAAAAAGGAAGTTCACCGACCAATTTTTGTGTAAAATGCAATCAAATGTTAAAAGAAGGGTGTGTTTGAGGCCCTCACGAGTTGCCATGGAAACAGAATCTCCAATGGTATTACAAGGATTGATAAGTTAAAACGTTATTGTAATACTAGCTTACAAAAACTGGTACGACCCCATCATGATGTTTGAGAAAGCCATTCATAAAGTTCAGTGGCACAGGAAAATGGAAAACAGGTGGGAGCCACCTTAAATTGGCATCTTTCCTGTAGTTTTGATGACTTCTAGCAAAAATGATGTTAGTAAGCCGATGGGTTGTCGTGCGCATACCGTGTTTCTTGACATACTCGATCATTCCTGTAACTAGAGTCCACGCGGCCTGCGACCAGACGAAGGGTTCTGGCTCAAATCGGTAACAGAAGTTAGACTCTCCCACTTGCATATTGTCGACTTATGTAGTTCTAAACTTGTGCATCTCTCTTCATTACACACATTAATTCTCACACAGATCGATTAAATCTTTTCAAAGTAACCATGGACTGGCAATATTCGTTCCCTGAAAAGTCAGAAAATCTCTGACTTCTGTTATCCGCTTCGTTTTGACTTAGACCGCGTATGCTCGGAGTACCAGTTAATGCGTACATGAGTCATAGTCAGTGCACTGACTTTTTTGTTCGCTTCCAGCGCCACCGAAATCATACTGACCTATTCACCAACTTGAGAAGCTACTTGAGAAGTATGATTATTTAGGAAATCCAGTCAAATCCTACGACGCATTTTTTGACACGTCTGTGAAAAATATGCCGTGTATACTGCGCCGAACACGTGCGACAGTCTAATTTTTAGAAGCCTGAACACTTCGAGATTGAAGATCTAACGTTGAGATTGAAGTTTTCAACCAGTTGTATTAAAATACGTTGAATAAAGCCAAAAAGGAAGTTTGTAGTTTACATTACAGCTACTCACAGAACCCAACTAGATATCAGTCTTTCATGGACATTAGTTGTATTCAGCAAGGCTCTACTCTCAGATAAGAAGACCCTATTGGATATTTGACAATAGCATTAACAATAGCTGACACAATGTGACAATACGTCATTGTATGTTTGTCTATGGATGGTTGGGTTTATCCCAAAGCTGGGGTTCTTTATACTGTATTTTTATCCAATAGCATCTCTCGTTCTCAGAGTAGAGGGCGGCCCGTTGTATTTGATGTTTTAATTCAGTAACGTCTGGTTAACATTGTGATACAGAACTGAACGAATGTAAAAAGTAGTTATATGTATGACGGACAAATAAAAAGGCACTCGTTTGCATGGAAAAGGCTCTTCTCTGGGTTGACCTCACCCAGTCTGACTAACGTCAGATGGTAAAGGGCGATAAATCCCCCCCCGCCCGCAGTGTTGATAAGTTCTCATAGATTGGAAACTCTGCTTTAGTTGTAGGAGTTAAACACATAATATAGGACTGCCGTCAAGCAGACATCGAGCATGTTTACGACGTTAATTCGGCAGTTCCCATAATTGAAGTAAAAAGTATACTCCTACCTTAAGTAAGATAGCGTTGGATCAGAGTCGAGCGCAAATTTGTGCTCATTCTTCATGGTCCAAATTTTTACGGCCCTCGTTAAATATACTGCAAAGGCTGGAGTCAGAGTTGTTTTCTTTTTGAGAAAAGGGACTGGGCCATATATGCAATAAAAACTGAGTGGTTTGCAGCGAATTGAGTGGTGGGAGTAGTGGCAGTTCACAGGACAGGAGTGTAAGCGTCCTAGTTCAATACTCATCGGTACTTTAACAGTCGTTTTATGTAGATTGTCCTTTTCTCCAGTTTAGCTTCTCTTTTATCTTGCAATTTTTCTGTAAGTGTGAGTGGTTGTTCGAGTTTGATAGTAAGTGTAACCTTCCTGTGGTTCTTCTGATCTGGTGCTATCCGTGAAAGCACGCACCAACTTACCAATCGTCTGCGATAGTACGAGCCATCGTTGCTCACACACATCACTTGTGAACAACTCTCAAGCAACACTATGACGTCAGTTGCAAGGTTTTACACCGAAGCAAACCCGGTAAAAATAACTTACGGTGTAACAAGTGTTAGTTATATACGTAAACATGTTACTTTAGGTGTAAGTTTAATCTCTAAACTAGAGTATCTTGCTCATGGCTCCTTCTTTAGACTGAGCACATTCGTACCGTCAAATAGTTCACGTATGCTCGTATTTGCGTTGAACTATTTTGGGGAAGAAATGTTCGAAATACATCAATTATTTACAGGGGAAGGATAGTAAACAAACAAAGCATTACATCATGTACTTTATTATCTGCATTAAGGCCTCCAAGTGATGCATGAACTACTAAAACTTATGAACTTTAACGATTATATATCACAGTGGTGATTTAGGAAGCTATACTATATTATTTTGGCAAAAGTTTTTTTGCTACAGTAATTCATAATTATGGTATGTAAATCTGTTGCTTGTATGTTTTGCAGTCCTGCATGTATTCCTTAATAAATTTAAACTTTACACGTAGATGCATCTGTATGATTTGTGCTCTACAAAAATATTTACATTTTCGTTTCTGTCGAGGTAATTTTATGGCATTTGATTTA
>JAOBYE010690183.1:0-11582 GCA_025403585.1 Parazoanthus swiftii
AGACACTGCTCAAAAGACTTATTGTGTTCTATCAACAATACTGTCATTCGGCAAAGTTTTCTTTAGATTATTTCACAATTTATGATTTAGCAATATTGCAAGACAAGAACGCCTTTACTCTCCTCGCTAAGCTATAAGCCTGGTATATATCCTTTATAAAAACCCTGAACAGGTAATGTACTTGAACAAAGTATTCAAAGATTTGTTAACTAATACTCACGCGTTCAAGCAATCTTGACCCGGATTTGAACACTAAAAAACTACAGACCCGCTTCTGGCGCTTGAGTCGTAAATGAGTAATCCGCAATTGTGTTCATTTTCTGCTTTTCCATATTTTGAATTTGTACCTGTGGGCACACTTGAGCAAGATAAGTTTCACTTCAATATAATATCAGAATGTACAATACTGTTTTACAGACCATTTTCTTTGTGCACGGGAGTTGCCTGATACTGTGGCGTTTGTTGCTGTCAGTTAATCCAAAAGCAAATGTCCCGAATATTCTCCAGTTACTTTGTTCTGACAGCATTCGTGCAATCGATCACATACCGACACGCATCACGATTACTTTATCTTGTAAACAGCGAATTCCCGAAAGCGAAGCGCTGGATCTTTTTTTCATGAGTATTGGACTTCTCTTTGGTTTTGAAAGCAACCAATCATTGCGTCCGCCATCTTGTTTACAAAATTCAACCCGCCTCGCAACGCGGGCTCAAACTGATCTCGCATAACGCATGCGCAGGACATTCGTGACACAAAAAAAAAAAAAAACGGAGCCGAAACTTCAACTCGGTGCCTTCCGGCCCGAGTAATAACATGACACACGTCAATAAAACGGAGCTTTGACAGTTGATCGAAATGCCTAAAAGTCTTAAAACCAAAATCTAACAATAGGTATTTTTACTCAAACACTACCTGAGCTTCCTTTCAGACTGAATCCTTTACAAAATTATGTAACACAAAGAGCTCCAAATCTTGAGAAATAAACGTGATAAGTTACCCTTGACAACGAGAAAACGTTTAAGCATTACCCCAGAGTTTATATCACCGCTCGATTACTAAAGTTTGTTCCTATGAGGATATACTGGGTCCGGCCACTGTTCCAGTATTTGCCTGCACTACAGCTATTTCCTTGTGGCTTGTTGTGCTTAACATCTTAGACGCTTGCTCCTGAATCACATCCCACGCAAAGTACATATCTTTCTCCTTGGTCTGCTCCGCTGCAACACACATTCTGATTATTTTCTCCTGGTGGAACTGCCCAGGGCCGATATGGATTTTCCCAGTCTCATTAACGGCCTTAATCAGTTCGCCATCACGACCCTCCCCGTCTGCACCCTGAGAACAAAACACAAAGTCAACTCAGTGCCCAGAAATGTCAACGTCACAAAATTTTTGGTGTAAATTCGCTTTTTCACTCTTTTCAATAGTTTTCTGCACATGTATACAACTGAACTAAGGTTCCCCCGAATTCTACGTGTTAAAGGTTACCCTGTTTACTTTTAAAATCCATTTTATTTTTTTCCTTAATTAATCGTGGATTTGTTTCCAGTATCTTTTGTTGCAACACCAATCGCTCTCCACGGTCACTCCGGAAATCTTCACCAGTTACAAGAAAGTATTTTTCCAAAAAATATTCCTAAAGATTAGCTCAAAAGCAGGGGAGATACCTTAGCAGTTATGGAAGCACGCTGGTTCTGGGCTCGGAGAGCGCGATCGAGAGAAGCAATTGTGGCCGAGTTCAAACGGCGAGTTGTCATGCGCCGAACCCAATATACCGTTAGATTTGTCGTTGATTCCACACTGACACGACTGTTGTTCTAATTGTGCCGTACCGAACAGCAAAAAAACCACAAGATTTTTGCATGTGAAATAGGGCGGCGAAAGCCAAAATTTTATTTTCCATGCATGAGGGACAGCGACATTTGCCATTTCTCTCACTTGTTATGTGGTTATTTACCACAAGCCTTTATATTTCGAACGCAACGATAAAAGCTTTAACACTCGAGAACAACATGTCAAGAGAACAACCCTTCGAAGGCACTGTTGTTATAAACAAAGCTACTTGTGAACAGCCAGTGCAAAAGGTTATTTTTCATTTGGGCTTATTGTATTCTTGGTTTCTACACTATGAACTTTCCGCTTGTTGGAGTTGCCAGTGGAACTGTAAGCTTAGCCTTAGCAGGACGTTTAGAGGCGCTTCTTGGCTTCCATATATACACTGTGACACGCTTCTCAATGACCGACCCGAGTGACCTGGTTCACAACATCGACGAAACGATGATTGAATAGAGGCAGATTCCAACTCAGAATCACTTTTAATCGTACTTTGTATAATCCACTTTCAGTTATAGATGGACGTCAAGCAAACTTCAATTAAACACCGCGAAATATTCTAAGAAACATTCTTGAACTCTGCAGAAAACAAAAAAATCATTTATGAAAAAGAGGCAAAACGTTAACTTAATCATGTATGGGATTTCTAAATTGTGTTCAATTCTGCAATTGCTATTGGTTTTGACCGCTCTACTATATTTTATATGTTTTAAATTTTAAAATGTAACCATTCGTTTTCGTGAAGGTTGGTATGTGTTCAGGATATTGTAACAATTACCGTATTTGTACTCTAGACCAGTGTGCGCGTGCAGACTTTGTGCAATCAAAGTTAGGTTGATTTAAACTACTTTTTCTTTTTTGTTTTGCTTCTGTTTTTTTACTTGTTATTATAATAAAGAAACTTTCTTATAAAAGCGCTGACAGTGAAAAACTTCCGAATTTTAGAGTATAGTGAGAACATTCCTCACGCTGATACTAAATACACACTTGAGAGATCAACATATAAGCGCAGGAATAATAAAACCAAGGGAAAAATGGAAAAGAAAGCTGATATGAATAAACTTCTTCCATTTTATCTCACACCTGGTAATCCTTGGTCTTTTCCTTTTTTATTTCGATTTGTTATGCTTGTATTTATTCACAAATGTGAACCAGGTATAAGAAGGAAACTTATATATCTGTAAATTTCAAAAATGGAAATGACAACCGCGCCGCAACTAAACATCGCGGGAGACTGGGAGGGAGAAGTGCAGTCTCACATACTGTTAATGAATTCAAAAATGATACTAAACAAGTGATTATCGAGTACTCGCAGCCGTTTATTGGCTGTACTGAAAAAGGTGGCTGTACATTTTACCACCGAAAATACCTAATAAACCTAACACAGCCATTAGGCATAAAGAAATTAATTATGTTTTGCGATACTCATCCCTGTACAGTAACAACGTTGTGTATACTTGGTTCGAAGATTTTATCACTTTTCTGTGTGCTTTTACGATCATTTTTAGGATTTTGGTCTGCCATGAACTATGGGTAAATATAGCCTCCTCCACAGGCAACTCAGTGGGGCGAAACTGTGGCTTTATTGGCAAACACTTGAATGGCTACTGCAGGTATATGATAGTTGACAATGGATATAGGAGTTAAGTGATGGCAATAAAGAGCAGTTGTGGATAGGAAAGAAAAGTATGGTAGATGGTGACCCGACTCGCGCCTCACTTCGCTCAGCGACTCGCTCGGGGGCTGCCGCCCCTCGATCTCGCGGTTTCACACTATGTATTATTACTTATCATTTGCCCGCATTAGCTGTACATTTCTTATATTTGCCTTTTGCCTCACCGAGTTGCCTGTGGAGGAAGCTTGGGTAAATAAACCAGTCGCCTTTTTTGTTACGGTCAATTGCCGTCAGACAAAAACAGAGCAATGCTTAGTTGAGCAACTGTTGACATGTAGCCTGTGATCGTATGCAGATACACAAATGACCACACATCCTGAAACGTCAAAATAATGAGGACAGTTCTGTTTATCAACAACTGAGGTTGAAGCCTTGAGAAAACCTAAGTTGAGCTTTCAGTCTCAGTCAACGAAAAAATACATGTAAACGTAAATTATAAAAAAGTAAAAGTGTTGACAATGTCCGACAAAAGGCAAAAAGTAATTTCCGCGCCTATTAGGAATCTCTCATATTTGTGTTTGCCGAGACGGAACGACTTTATCAAACGGAGGTCCGTTAACGTGGAGTTCCGAAGCGAAGGGAATTGCTCATTAGCTTCGGTAAACTGGGTTGTAGTCTGTTGACTATAATTTTGCTTTGAGAAAATGCTGCATGAAACTCAATCTACCTTTAATCTGAAGCAAACCAGTCCAAGCACAACTCTGTTTACCACTATGAACCGACCGTCTTTCCTGACTAGACTCTCGAACAGCTTTGCCAGTTTGACGTGCTGTAAGGAAAAACAACAAAACAAAACTGATATAGCTACGAATTATCAAGAGGAGATTTTTTTTTTGGGGGGGGGGAGAAGGCGGTATAGTTCGAGTTGATTATGCAACGACAGGCTTTGGTTACTTTAATGAATCAGTAAGACTGCCGACGTCGAACTAGCGCTCGAAACGACAGCTTTACATCCAAACTAAAGGCCCAAGGGGTTGAGACAAGATGTGCTATTTTTTTGAGGATTTCAGCCTTAAGTGTTCCTAAAATGTTCTTGTCTTTCTTAGGATTATGTGTAAACCAGTTATAGGGTATTACTTTCCGTTCACAGAAGCTATTCCAAAATAAAAATGTAATAATTTGTATATCAGGCAATATTGCATGAGTATTTCGTGGCACTTTTTAACAGTTTAACAACCAATAATCGTTTCGCCTGATTACAGTATGTAAAATTATGTTCTCTGCTTATCCCCAGTGTACACAAAAAACTTACTCGCAAACGCAGACAAAAACCAGTTTGTCGGTTTTTTATTAAAAAAACGGCAAAATCAAGCAAACAAATTGAGTTTAAACCAATAAATTGCAAGAATAAAAGGACTATTTCAAGGAATTAGAAGTTAAAGTTCGCATTATTTTTGGAAGTTCATCCAGCCAACTTTCACGACGTGTCCGCTACTTACATTGCGGATGTGTTTCTGCAGCCCCTCCAAGCCGTAGTATCGCAGCACAAACCATAGTTTGAGCGATTTGATATGGCGACCCAGAGGAATCTCCCAGTCCTTAAAAGAAACATCCGTAACCAGTCTGAGATTGCTGTACACCTCGAGCGGTATTTTTAGCTCCGTTAATATGCGTAAGATACCCACAAACCACGCCTATACATAGCCTACAAAGCAGCCGCCTTACAATAAGGCGGCTGCTTTGGGGGCTAGCCTATATATCACTGGAAAGCTGATAAAATTTTCTAAACAACTGTGTAACTTGTTTTTGCAGAATCGTTTTTGTGGGTGAAATTCACTGCGCTGCTTGCGACCAAACATTTTTCCTTCTCGAAGTTTGTGAAAATCTGACAAACTTAGCCACTTCGAGAAGGAAGGTGTTTGGTCAGAAACAACGCGATGAGTTTCAGTAATTTCACTCACAAGAATAATTTTACAAAAATAAGTTACACAGTCTTTTAGAGAATCTTATAAACTTTCAAGAACTTTCCAGTGGTAAAACTGTTTATGGGTATTCGACGCATATTACCGACTGATAACTAAAAGCACTGCTCGTGGTGTACAGTAACCTTAAAGCCATCCCCGCCTTTTCCCGTTAACGGTCGAATTTTATGGTTATTTTTGGGTCGGTCGGAAGAAAAAAAAAATAAAAAACATTGCAGGAGGCAAAAAAGTAAAACGCTCATTTCAATTTAACAAACTGACTGCGAAATTAGCCCTGCTGTTTGTTTGAAAAGCGATCTCAAATAGCATTGTTAAAAAGGTCATTTTGAAACTCCGCTTAAAGACGAACTCTCAGAAATGACATTTGGCAATGAACGATTGATTGGAATTGGATGAACATTTGTCACTTAACAACTTTTCTCTCATTTTTGCTGTTACTACTTTTTTATTGCATCTCTTTGAACTGTGGGTTATTGCAAACTGCGACAGCTTACTTTGATGGTTATTACAAATTGTGACAACCGTTATTACGAGTTACGAGTAACTGCGAGTCTATAACAAATTCTTGGGTTGCATTTGACGTCATAGCCGCCATGTTGGTGTACAATAACAATAGAGTTGCAATTTCTTTTGTTATGTCAACCAACATGGCCGCCACGCCCTTTGTCTTTAGAGTCTCTGGGGATTGAGTGAAACACAGCAATTGCCATAATGCAACAACCACCAAGCTACAGGATTAGTTTTAGAAAAATACTACGCATATGTGAAAAACAAGTGATAAAACTGTTCTAAAATAACTTTGACTGAAGCTTGTACGTTCTTTATGTAAGGGAAACTGAAAGACTTAGTGATGTTAAAAGACCAACCTTGTAGTCTTCCGGTTGATAGTGTTCTGGAAACAAACATATCGAAGAAAATTAGGAATAGTCCAGTTTTGTATTCGTAGTTGCCGCTGATTATAATGACTACAGACTCGTTTTTACGGCGTTTACGTCTACTTGTTGTTAAATATTCAAAAATATCCAATGTAGGTATGAGCTATTTACAGTTTTGTGTGTTGTTGGAGACTCGGACACCAAGTCGAGGCTAACGGCGGCTATAGAAACGAGTTCATGGTCGTTGAAATAAGCGGTAAACGGACTATTGGACAAAAAAGAGCATTGTTTAAACAGGAGAGTTTGAGGAATTATCTCTTAACTGCTTTTGTTTTAAAACAGTACGTACACATTTGCTGAACCTACAGAACAAAATTATCTGATGAAGCCGCCGGGCAAGGAAGCGCTTTCTCAATCTTTCATTTTTTCCTGGCATCTATTCTCTCTTTTTATGAGTCTGGTTTACATGTCTGGGATGTCGAGAAAGCATGCACGGGTGAAGCGTTTAAGTGGCACGAGGCGAACCAAAGTGCTTCTCTTGTTGTTTTTTTTGAGTGCTCTTGCAATTTCTAAATAGTCCAGTTTCGTATTCGTTGTTGCCGCTGACTACAATGACTACAGACTCGATTACTCAGCGTTAGCCTCGACTTGGTGTTAAATATTCATAAATATCAATCAAGTAACGAGCTATTTACAACTCTGTGTATTGGAAGCTGATCGTTCTCGCTGGTATTTATGCATATTCAACACCGAGTCGAGGCTAACGCTGAGCAAACGAGTCTGCTGTCATTACAATCAGCGGCAATTACGAATACGAAACTGGACTATTGCATATCTACATAGACGTATCGTATGGAACATTTGTTCTAAAATATTGATTCAATGTTATGTATTTATATTAAGAAAAAATGGCCACCTACCTGGTTGTTTTTATGGTTCATTCCTGTAGCGAAATTCGGTAGCTCCCTTTTTTTTCTAATAGGCACCTTCATTTTCCGTTTGGGAATTTGAGCCTTTTCAAAAGCTGTTAAATTGTACTTGATAGCTTCTCAAAATATGCTTTAGTATGCTGCGTCTATCAAAATTTAGAGTGCACGCTCACGCCAAACAAAAAGTGCCAAGAAATGTCATATGTGTTCTAAAGCTTCTGTGTGTTTGGTTGGAGAAATGTTAGCTCCTTTTGTGCTAATTTGTTTAATCGTTTCATAAGAATCCTTCCTAACCCCACACGCACACACAAAAAACCCGATAAGCGCAGAGTTTGTATTTAAGCGCATTAAACTGAGTAAATATGTTGCTTTTTGTATCGTTTTCTTACACAACCTTCACAATGTAATACAACTAATTTACAGTACCATCCGGAACTTCATCCTTCATGAAGATTGAATTCTTACGAAGATACACCGGGTCCACGTGAAGAGATTCCTTCAGAATAGTTTTGTTTTTTACCCTGTGAACAAGCCAGATCAGTTAGAAGACATAACGATGCTGCTGGACTAGAAAGCTCTGACATGCATATAGAGGAAACATACGGCAGCGCGAAGATATTATTTTTTTTCAAATGCTAAAAGCAATATTTTACGATTGACCGCAGTTTATAAAAGGATTTCTAATATTTTTCAAAAATTTTTAGAAAAGATTCGGAAGTTTTGGAAATTTAAAAAAATGTTTGTAGAAACTTTTTAAAAAAAATTTCGGAAATCGATACCAGTGAGGATCTGGAAAATGCCCAACTGCGTAGTGCTTTTATTTATTTTCCCATGCTTTGTTTCATAGAAAAAATGAACAGGCAGATGATCAAGTAAAGATATGTATACTTAATACAGTTAAGCTTCTTCATGTACACCAACAAAAGATCATCTATTGTTAGGTAAATTAAGAATGCTCGTACAGAGCAGTTTTTCATTTTTCTTTGTTGTAAAATTATTAAACACATTGCTTTTCATAAACTTGTAACCTTTCAGTAGTCAGATGATACTGCAGCAACCCCTTTATGACTCCTCAGCAACCCGTACTGCTTTACAGCCTAACAATAATTCCTGTCCAGAATTCTGTATATTTACACAAAATGTGAACTCGGTTAACATTAGTTGTCTTTTTATTTTATCCCAATAGCAATACAAAACGGAAACTTTTGAGATCGTGGCTCCACATTAAACTTTTGAAAACTCCTTTATATGTTAAAAAAAAGTCTTCGTTTCTTAAACCTGTCAGCAAAAAGCTGTTGAAATGTTCCAGGTGTCAGAAGAACTGCAATTTTCGGTAATACCTTTGTCAAAAACCACTTTTCTACATATTATAAAACACTTCATGAACATTTTGCCTACAAATTTAGATACTAATGGTTTATAGGTTATTTTGAGCAGTTTGCATTTTGAGCAGTTCAAACGATCGATTTGGTTTTGCGGGTGTCCTATGAAAAGAAATGATAAATCGAGGCCTAATCGACTAGTTTGCCATCTTAGAATCAACATTAATTTTATGAGAAACGTTAAAAAGGGAGAAACTAAGTCTTAGGGAGCCTAGTTGCAAAATTGAAAGGGCAATAAAATTTTAGGATTTGGTATTGTTCATTCACAATATAAATTAACTTTTTTATTAACCTAGTAAAAACATACATTATAGACACTCACCACAAAACAGAACAATATCCGTTCGTCAAAAGCAGTTTGTGAGGGTTGGTATTGAACGAGTCTGCGTACTGTAAACAAAGTGAAAAAAATGATTTATCACACACTAAACCAATCCATTCAAATTTATGAGCAATCAAAAATTATGTCTACCGTGATTGTTTGAATTACTGCACGGAACGCAGGATTCAAAATAAAATTACAAAATTCTTTGGGAATAGTTTGTTTTGTTTTATTTTATTTTGAACTTATTTTTCATAGCTTTGAACTTTGATTTATAAGAATACCTTTTATCGAAACTAGGAGCTTAAAGAACTTTAATACATTTTACATAACAGTTGTCATGTGATCACCATGTTTCTTTCTCCGGATTTCTCTTGCACTACTTGCTTTGGGTCGCATCCTAGACAGATGTCCATAAGTTCGAAACACATTTGTATCCAATAACAGTTTATGGTTCGCAGCAATACTAAAGATTACGCTTTTAGCTCTTAGTTCTGTTATAAAGTTTCTTATTGATTTCATCAACATGAGACGTTTCATGTTAAAATAGCAGGTTTTAACACATGATAGCAACTGAGAAAATAGGGCAATTGCGTTAAGGAGACGATGCACTTGCAAAAAGGACAAAATAATAGTGGGTATTCTATGCAATATAAATAATACTGAAAAGCGACAATGTTGTCCACTGACAATAACATTTGCTTTTGAATGGTTAACTTAATGGCTTCGCCACAGATACTAATATCTCTAAACATTCTGAACAATACATAAAACAACAAAAGATAAAGAGAAAATGTTATGTAGTTTCGTGAGAGGGACAAAATTCAGGACTTGCGTCCAAGTTAAGAAACTTTTTTAGAAAGAACTCCAAAACAAAGGAAAAATGGGAAATAGAACGTGAGTGGTAAACTATTGAAAAGGAAAATAAGTTACGTAAACGTTCAAAAAATGATATTGGACGAAGTATAGTAGTTTAACACTCATCAGTGCTGCTTTAATCGAATGGTGATTTGAAGCTTTAGGCACAAGTATGTAAGCTGGTAATCGTAACTCTTCTTCCTGTCGAGTTCAATTGAACATGATAGAAATGCAACACAAATTCGCTGTCAATTCAAGTGTTTTAAAGATTTGTTGCACTTGTGCCGCACTCAACTAAACCTGTGTTTTGTACTCGTAGTATAGTGAAAATGATGCGTTATTGCCAAAAGATATTATCCTACACTGAAATGTATAACATATTTTAACCTACGCATTGAATCCAGCACGGCAAAAAATGCGACCGCATGAATCAGTACCGTACTTCTGCTGGATTTGCAGAAAATTTTGCCGTAAGTTTAACAAATTTCGACTTCCCGAATTTAATTGCTTGAGTTGTTGAAGTTCTGCCGTCTCGAATTTAAATCAAGGGCTCAACTGAACGTTTTACACTAATTTTCCTATATGAACTCTAAACAAAAACTTTGATATAATTTTTGTAACCTTTTGTATTCACTTCCTGCTCATATAGACTTCAAAGTTGTATTTTTTCTTTTCCCTGCCTCGATTAGGCTCACCTACCCGGGGGTCAAACTAATACTGTAAATAATGTTATATAGTAAAGGAATAAATGATGATGGTAATGATTATATGAGTTTCATATATTCATTTCACACAGGTAATGATTATGCCGACATGGAAGAAAAATGACCGTTTAAGGTGGACCTTACTCACCTCTACACCATCCAATAGAGGCCTGAACTCCGGACAAACAAAAGCGGCTCCGGCGTATGCAGCATCAACATGCAGCCACATTCCCTCCCGCTTACCTACAGGATACACTAGGTTTATCGGCGTCTATCTCCTTTGTACAGTATCAGTGCAGAATAGGTTTCAAAAATATCGGAAAGAAATATACCTTAAACTTCCAAATATAAGCCTCTCCGAATATAAGCATTCCCGAGTATAAGCCCTCAAATCCAAGAAACTCATTTTCTTCCGTTTATAAGTGGCACGGTAGTCACTGACGATAGTTGCATTAGCAGACGAGATTGGGCTATAGCGCGTTTTTAGAAAAAAAAGCCACAAATGTAACCAATTACAACAAAAATCTTACGAATGAAAGGAAATACTTTAAACCTAAGCTTTGCTTCACAAAAAAATGAGGCCATTCAAATAAGGCAACTGCTCACATGAATGGCGGGAATGATCTTATGATGTGGTTGCAAACAGTGAATACTGACTACAAGTAAATGATGTCAAGCATCAATTGTCACAAGCTTTCCCCCTTTCTTTTCTGTTTATAGTATAATGCATTCTATCTCATGCTAAAAACCATCAGTCATCTGTATTTATAAAGAGCTAACTGTAATTTACTGTTTTTTAGCCATAACTCAACACTGTATACCCCTGGCAATATGAAATAAATACAAAAAATACTGAAAAAAAAGCAGAAAAGAGTTGGACTTTTTGTACTTACATATGGGACCCAACTTTTCTAAGTTGTCAAAAGAACAAGTGTCGGTGGAGCCAAGCGTTCCGCAAAGCTGTGGAGAAAATTTCGATCACTTAATAGTCAGATTCCGCAAAATTTTGGTTTTCCTTGCAAAGCTTCGAACCAATAATTTACTCGGCAGTTTGCAAACAAGAGGTGACCCAGCGGTCGGG
>JAOBYE010690294.1:0-11582 GCA_025403585.1 Parazoanthus swiftii
TAAGCTGGAACAATAAGAACTGTTTAATTTTAAAAGCTATCAATTCCTTTATAATCTGGCGTAATTACAGCTACCGTAATTTCTCTATTAAGCCCCACACGTTATTGAGGCCCCCCTTTTGAGAATAGGAATTTTTTAGGCCCCCCCCAGAAATATATGATCCCCGGGGTTTAATAGAATACAACTGAAAATATATTTAAAATGTCTTTTTGCAAGATAGTTTAGGTGGTCTTATCAGTTATGTTTGTTTAGTTGTATTTTTTTCAAGACAGTTTTGTTTAATATTGCAAGACATTGGCAACTATCACAAAAACTGAAAATTGTCGTTCTTCTCATGTGTGTGGAAGATGGATGAATGAAAGAAAGTGAGAGTCACCCCAATAATATTCTGTTGAATTGATAACCCCCCCCCCCTCCTTTCTATTGAGCCCCCTCTCTAATACGTTTCCCTCTAAAGTGCCTGGAAACAATAAGCCTTCACGGAGTGGGGGGTTAATATTGAAACTACGGTATTGACAAGTTTGTTCTCACGTGCTCATCTGGTGGAAAACAACAAACTAACTGTTGCACTATTTTTTAAAACTTGAAAACCAAACTTTGTTTTCATCTTTTAGTTTTTGTGGTTTAGCCATTGGGCTCCTTTTTTGTTCCGCTGATAGAACAGAAACAAAATTCTTATCAGAAGTGAGTGAAAGAAAAGGTTACCATACAGATTACAGAAAACGTTCGACATTTTAAACTCAACTTGTTTTATTGAATTGGTTAGGCTTGTCTAAGAAAAGACAAAGGGGCTTTTAGTTTTAGTCTTTATCCATTTAGTTGGGCTCTTCCGATTTGCTTTGAGATGAAGAAGAGACGTGACGGGCTCAAAAAGTTTAACGCAGAAAAATGCTTTTAAAATGTTGGTTATGCAATGCTTTCAAGTGGACGCCGTGGAGTATGACACGCGTCATCGTTGTATTTTCCGTATAAACACTAGCCTCATTGCATAACTAATTTATGTCACGCCTAAATCTTTGGAAAGTTTAAAGAAACTTGGGAATTCGGAGTTTTGTGGAAAACTGTGGAAACAGTCAAAAGCAGTTTTTAAAAAGTTTTAAAATTTTTCGAAAATCTACGGAATCTTTTGGAACCATCGGAAAGTGTTCGGACATGATCGGACTGTTCGGAAACGTTTGCAAGAGTTGAAAAGTATCGGAGCTGATTTTGAGAAGACTTCAAAATTAAAGGACGCCAGCATATTTGTTGCGCGCAAGTAACGACAGGAAGGTCATGCAACGGCAGTCCTGGACTCTGATGGGCTATATTTTGAAGGCATGGCATAAATATAGAAAAGAAAAAAGATCGATATAAATTGAACGACACGAACTTATAAATTGACAAAATTGTCAAGTAGTATTGTATGAGTGTCTGTTCCTGGTAAGCCTTCAAAGCAGACATTTTGTAATAAGATACGGTCGCTTTTGAGGCAAGCTTTTGCTTGAAGCAGGGAAAGGATTGAGAGGGGACTGGAATGCCAATAGGCTCGCACAGATTTGTAAGCCTTAGTTAGAAAAGGCTAAGACCCAGAAAAAGAGCACCAATTCACGAAACAGTAATTTTGAACAAGTGTAAAGGATAAAGTTCAGTTAGAAAAATGAAAACTGGATAAAACCAAAATATCAAAGAATTCGAAAAATAAAAAAAAGATAACGTTATTGGAAGGGGCCGGCTAATTGATTTCGTCGTGAGATTGAAGGTGTGGATAGCGCGGGGTTAAAACATGTGTGGAAGATTTTCGTGGAAACATCTGCATGATTAAAAAAAGAGAAAGCTTTGTTAAAATGTACAAAAGAGAAGAAAAAGTAAACTTAACTTTACCGCCTAAAAATTGCAAGCAAACTGTGTCTCTGATTCTACTCAGCAAGTTTAAACGTACGTGCAACATTAGCTCAGTCAGTAAGATGTCGAATGTCCCGGGTTCAATTCCCGGCTTGGCCACGGGGTTGAATATTTGGGTGACATTCTTTTGTGACACCGTCCTTGGACGGGGAAATTAAGCCGTTTGTCCCCAAGATGGATGAAGAGTAACTCTTTGAAAATGCCGTTGGTAACGCCATTATCATCATCATCATCATCATCATCATCACCATCATTATCATCATTATCATTATCATCATCACTATCATCACCATCATCACCATCATCACCATCATCACCATCATCACCATCATCATCATCATCATCATCATCATCACCACCATCATCATCAGCATCATCATCATCATCATCACCATCATCACTATCATCACCATCATCACCATCATCACCATCATCACCATCACCATCATCATCACCATCATCACCATCATCACCATCATCATCATCATCATCATCATTAATTTTGTTATTATTATTGTTATTATTACTGTTATTATTATTATTATTATTATTATTATTATTATTATTATTATTATTATTATTATTATTGTGTACTGTCAACTACTGGTGTTTTCGTAACCAAGGGCACAGGTTATAAACGCGAAATGTAATATGTGATATCTATACATATTTATATGGAAACGTTGCCATGTCTTTGTCATCTTAATCTCATTGTTACAAACTGCTGTTATGCGCATAATCCGTGTCAAAAAAAACGTTTTAAGATAAAATAGTTCGGGTTCTGATTATTAACCTTTCAAATCAGTTCCTTTTAATTGAGGAAAACAAGTCTGTCTCAACTAAGTGAGAAAATAAATAGTGTCTAGGGAAAAAAAGGTCAAGAATACATTATTTAAGCTGAAATATTTCTATTTCAATTTGTTTACATAATATCTTATCAGATAAAGTTTAACTTCAGACTCCGATGGATAGTTAAAACGTTTTAAAAAAGTGAAATCATCACTGTTTTCTTTTTGAGATCATGATTCAGTGGGAAGACCCCTCATGTAAGTTTTTCTGGCCTTCACTGGCTCGTGCTGATTCATTTGGTGACTGCAAACTCCGCCCTCTGCGATTTCTAAATTATTGAAACCTTTGAGGCTTACTTGTAATTTTTTCAACGTTACCACAACTGAGCCTCGTTGCTTGGTAACGGTTCAACTGAAATAGAGGCGATACTTTCAAGTAATCCACGATAGATTAAGTTAGGCGATTACCGAATGAATGGATTCATAGTTTAGTTCTGCTTTGATCGGGTTGCTCGTAAGTTGACTACGCAGGATTGGGTTGTCATTAATTGATAAGGACGAAGCGAAATAAGAAATTAATATATGACTCAGACAAAGCCAGGCGAAAAAACAGTGGCACGAGTGCCCCCATACTGGGTTTAGTGTCTTGCGATTGTCTAACGGTAAATATTTGATTCGAAATGAGAGAAAGACCCCAACACCTTACCGCTGTTCGACAGATGGGTTCATTCATATAGCAAATTGTTTGTCTGTGCTGTTTTTCGACCGGTTTATGCGCCATTGTTACCTGCTGCACTTTTATCAATGACAAGAACAAAACCCGATTACATAATTGATGAAAATCCTCTCAGTTATTACTTAAAAAAGTTAGAAGCCGCCCAATCTTCCATATTGTTTTGGTTTTGGGTTTTGTCGGGCCGGAATGGCTCTGCACGTGGTCGGGCTGCAAACACTCACCCGATTCTCACGGGCTTAACAGGAGTTCGTTATGGCCACAATTAGATAATCTCAAATTTGCAGGGAAAACGTCAGAACTAATGCCTTAAGCTCTTTGATACATGTCAAAAAGTTAGTATTTGCTTTAGTAGAACACGTGTGAGTCGCACAAGTTAGAGACTGCACCACAAGTGTATCAATTGACAGCAGTCGAGTTCTCATGTTGATACCAAAATTTTCTGGAGGCACCGCTGTGTACAACCCTTAACATAATGCGCCCTAATTTAAGGTCCTAATTTGCAGCTACTCCTCCACTGCTGTCGGATCACTTGGAATATTTACTTAGTTGTAGCCAATTAACAGAAAGAGACGGATTCGACTGATTATTAAACAGTCCATTCGCTGCTCTAGCTCCATTCACATTCAAGGGTTTAAAATATACGTTTTAACTCTGGCAGCCAACCAACCATGGAATCAGATTAAGCTGTACAAACCTGGCATAATCTGTAAATACTGATATCAACCTGAAAACCTTTTTGTTTTTCCATCTGAACTGTTGCACTCACCAAATTTACATTACAATGCGTTTCATTAAAGTGAAGTCATACATGACGTACCGCTACAACTTGCAATCGCAGCACTTGAGATTTATTAACTACATTATTTTTTCAAGCCTGCAGTTAGAAGGCACAGCTCCGTTGCACCATATCACGCTTACTCCTATTCTGAGACATCAGCACATCTTTAAACAACAATGACTTGCAGACAACTATGCATATAAAAATGAAACTTCTTAGCTATAAGTGAGCAGTTAAAACTACTGACTCCAAACTTATCCGAATAAATAGCTGCTGCTTATTGAAGCAACGTGTTGTTGTTGTTGCTAAATTGAAGATCGCATGCATATATTTGTAGAGATCTAGGAATTCCACTTATTTTGTGCGTTTGGGCAATACATCAGGCTTATTCTTAAATGGTTAAGTGACTTCTCTGAGTCCCTATGTTTTGACTAGAATTGCCTGTATTCATGATCAAACGAAACACAAGGAAAGGAAGACATTGGGTTTTGTAGGCTAAAATAAAAGCATTTGGGGGAGTACTATCAAGACCTTTGCCGACAAGCTACACGTGGTTGCATGGTTGGTATTGTAACTTTTGTCATTATCTCGGGGTTTACTAAGAAAGAAGAAGATTTGAAGGTTTTGATTAATCGCCTAGTATTGTTGGCTTACTGCCTTCTATCCCTTAAACAACATTGTTACGAGTTTGAATGAGTGGTCGTGAGAAAAATGGGGCATCAGATGTGCGAGCGTGTTGGACCAATTGTGTCGTTTAAGGACCCGAGTCGTGTTTTGTGTTCCGGATAAAGGTTAGGGCTGGAAACTGTGTGCGTTTGAAAACGTCAATTATTTAAAAATTGAGGCTCTAGACGTGCATCTTTTGTTATAACGAAACAATGGGCTCTTTTTATAGAACGTGTTGCGATGGGAAAACCAAACTTCTTCAAGGAAATTATCGAGCAGGCGAGTGACTTAGCTGAGCAAAACGTTTGTCTAACACGCCCATTTTTGCCCCCCATCTTGTCCACCTTTGGGGATGGACTCCTGAACTGCCATGAAAGCTTTTGCCATTCAAACTGAAGAAATTTAAACTAGGTAATATACATTTTTAAGTTATTTCATTTTAGAGACGTCACAAAGAAAGCTACTTGGGTAAATACCTATTCTCTTTTCGGCTAGTTTTGTTATTTTAATTAGCAAATCTGGCGCTGAACTTTTGTCCCTGTAAATTTGGTTCGAACGGCAGTCAATATCAAAGCTATGAAAGGAAGATAATGAAAAGATTCATACCTTGCTTACTGTTTTAATTATCAAACGTGTGCTTATTGATTAGAGAGAAAAGAAAAATTCGAGTCCACGTTGCGCCTATTTGGAAACTGAAGATTTACCCAAATGCTAATTAGGCTTAAAAATCACCTTAGAAAAAAGCGACAATTCTTTAGTTAGTTAAAACGGAAATTAGTGAAAATGCAAAATTTTAAACTTAAACGTTTTGCTTTATCGGAAAGAAAATTTTTGACAAAGTACATTTTGTAACTTGCAATTTTTATAAAACAGTGTTATCGCGCATGCGCAGAACAATGGGTGGATTGTGAGCTCAAAATGGAAAATCTTAAACTAATTCTGCTAGTGTATGCTATTTCAAGTTGCTGCAGAAAAAAAAATGCGGTAAAGACGTTAGTTAGAAAAACTGTTATGATAACAACTAGAGTGTAGACAGTAACCCTCATCATTATCTTTAGATCTGACACTCGGAATAATCAATTAACGAAATGTAACTTGTGACAAGAGGATGCTAATTGCCCTTTACTGATTGGCAGGTTAGGCGTTTCCCATTTTCGTCCTCTCCTCACGCAACGGTCCTAACAGGGCCAAACTTCATATGAGCTTTGTTTTATGTTTGGACGAATGTCATGCTGGGACTTGGGTCATCAACGCGATTGCTGAGTCACCCCAGTTCGAAAAAAACTGGAGAATTACTCAGTGCCCCAATTTGTTTCCTAAAGAAAAGTGCCGACAAAGATGAAGACAATATGGGTTATTATCTTTACCTTGTTCGTGTTTGGTCCACCCAATGAAAAAGGATCGCTATAACGTGCCTTAATTATCCTATCAATACCGAGTGTCAGCGAATGAACCCGCAGCTCTCTCGGAGTATATTAAGTCGGTGTTTAGCCAAAATTGGGCACTATTGTATACTCAATATGTAACGCCCATTTGTGCACAACGTATAAAAACAGTGCTTTTCAATTTTTGCTCATTTTTATTGTCCTCGCGTGTAGAACAGATCGAATGAATATAATTCTTTATCTGACCACCACGCTGTAAGGTAAGGGCCGAGAACTAAACGAGGCAGGATTTTAAGTTATCTTGTACGTTTGATTTCTTTTATCCAGTTTGTCTCTGGATGGTTGTAGTGGACACTAGGAAAATCTTGTGTACTTCAGCAACATTATGCACAAGTTTTGCAACTAATGTAATGTACAGTTTTGTGAAAATAACGAACTTTGTGTAGATAGTACATTGGTTTTTGCATGACCGTGATTCTCTCTGTCCAGAAGTATTATTTCAAAGGCCTGCATATAGCGGAAATTACTGCATAAACAAACACTCTTATTTGTCAATTCAAGCGTTTTTATTTTCTCGCATCTTTTCTTATGTTTTAGATTGGGATGGAGAATATTTTTGTTGAGGAGAGAAACCTGTATTGCGATGGATTGTTTGAAGGACAAATCTATTACGAACAGTCCTACTGTAGGGAAATACCATCTTATTCGCAATACGTTGGAGGGCATTTTGAAGTCCTTGGGAGACGGAATGAACTGGAAACAAGCTATGAGTCTCAGAATAACGTTAAAATTCATTCTTCTGAGAATTCCTTCAGCGGAGGAAGCGGGACAGAATCACCCGAGACTCACGTTTATCAAGATTTTCCAGATGAACTTTTGGAGTTTGCAGATATTGCCGAACCCACGTGTCAGGAAATTATCAAGAGTAGTGGTGATGTTATCAGCTTTGAAGGTGGAAATACGGAGATACAAGACAATAACGACTCCGATACAGGAACTGCGCCCGGCACGTGGGTAAAGCCTCACAGGGATTGTAACAACACCGGGGGGCATGCTCAAATCCAAATAGAACCAATGAAAAGAATTCGGAGGCTTCGCGCCAATGACCGCGAACGGCGACGTATGAGGTCATTAAATCGAGCTCTGGAAAGTCTAAAAAAATGTATCCCTGTTCCGAAAAGTAAGCGAAGAGTTACAAAACTTGAGATCCTACGAATAGCTTGCAACTATATCCGCTCGCTGTCTGATACACTCAAGGGAGAAAGCAGTTCCGCCGGAGCAGCTTTAAGAAAGCGATCCAGAGGAGACGCGGTTGTGAATGGATTTTCTATAGCTCAAAGACTTGAAATACTTTCGAGTTCCACGCCCCGTATATAAAAACTATACAAACATGTACATAATGTAAATACTGTCATTATTTGATCGCCTGGACGCAATTTGAAGAGTAATACAAGAGGTCTAAACCACTGCAGTCCTGTCTCACCGATTTCGGTTTTTCTTTGTTATGTTGATATCTTATACATTTGAACATCGACGCGAAACAATAGTGACTCAAGACTGATTTCTGGAGGATTAGAACAATAATCTTGGGCTTAATCCTTAGAGGATTTTGCGCAAGACTATATTTTGCCCTTTGTTTTGGAAAACTAGTCTCCGTTCGAGAACGTGAAACATTTTTAACGACTTGACCAAATTGACTAGCCTATCGGTTGTTATACTCAATATATTGGACCGCCCGTGTCTGGAAAACCAGTTCCGTGAGTTTTGCCCTCTCCAATGGTCTTAATGCCAGCTTATTGCCCACTTCAAAATCGTTAATTTTGAAGAGGTTATGGAAACAATAATCGTTTTAACAAATTGGGTCTAGACATTTTTTTTTCTCATGGGGTTTTGTTTTGGAGATTTGACCAGAGTCTTCTACCAACCTGTGGTTGTGTACGGCTTTGATGCAACTTTCACCTAATGACGTTGCTTGCAAATTTGTATGGTTTTATATTAAATTTATCTGTCCCAGAAATGTTGTAGCATTTGAATAGACTTGGGCAAACAAGCGACTGTAAATAAAAGTTACCAAAGTACTATCATTAAATGACATAGCCTCTTATATTTGTTTAAATGCGATTTGTTCAAACTGTAGCGTTTTTATCACCTGTCACAATAGGGATGAACTCTCTCAAATGTCGGAAAAATTAGTCGTATTCTTCAAAGCTGTGAACGCTAATGCAAAAACAAGCTGAAGTATAACAGGTCACAATATTCTAAAGGGCATCGCAATTGTGCCTGGGCTATTAGTTCGAAATTACTGCAAAATCTTCTGTTCCAAGTTAAAGTGATCGAACAATGAAAAGTTATCAATAATACAAATGTATTAGAATTGTTGTTTAGCATTTCTAAGACTCTTTAAACGTGTTCTTGTGTCTTGAAAAGGTCACACAATATTCATTTCGAGTGTTATTCTGACTGAATGAAGCACAGTGGGTTTTGTCGAGTTTCATTGGGATCGAATCTCTGGACACCTTGTTCTCGGTTTTACGCCGAAGCTTCCTTGAGACACCTGCAATTTTCTGAACGGCCCCCAAAGTCTTTCACAGGCCACAGCAGGGAAGCGAGTCCTGCTTATTTATACATATAAAATAAGAGAAATATTTAACAATTCATAAGTAAACAACGTTTGTTTTTAACAAAGATAAAAAGCACGAATGTTTCCGTTAATATTGTGTTTTGGCGATATTAAAGTCAAGGTCAGATTAGTTGCGACTTACTTTTATCAGAAACAGTGCTTCAGTTGTATCTAATTAAATTCTGATTATTTGTAAAACAATAACACGAAGAAACCAAAACATAAATCTGAAATCTGACATGTTAAAAGCTCTTGCTTATCAGTATAAAACAAAACAAAATAAAGTCCACTTAATTTATATTTATGAGTTGCTTGAAAGGAAGGCCAAATTCACATCACCCATCAAGAAGCGTTAGCTGATGGCTCAGTTTTTCGTGTCAAAAGAACCACTTGAAAAGCTTTTTAAACTCGTTTGAAAATCACCTACACAGAACATTTCAACAACGAACACACTGCCAAGTATTTTATGAGAATGGCGATTTTGGTTACTATTAGAAAGTGAAAGATCAAAGCCAGTTCTTTGCAGTACTTGTGCACTCAAGTGAAACAGGTTGTAACAGAGACTCGGGGGAATTAAAGAGTTACGAATTATGTTGTAAGTTTGTCAAAACAAAACTATAAGCTAAGCTGGCGGAGTTGTGACCTTATTGTGATATCTAATTTGTTTCACGTGCTTTTTTTTCTGTTGAAGGCAAATCCAATTGAGCTTAATTATCCGTTCCTTCCCACTAGCAAATGAGAAGGCAAGTTGACATAAACCTCCCCAATTATCGAGCGAACATTGTTCACCATTGAGTCGTTTGAGCATTCATTGTCCTAACTATTTTTTTATTTGCACGTGAGATCTCTCGGCGTTTGTTTGGGCACTAAGATGAGTATTAAATTAGTGACATTCCCTGTTTCTTTTTCAATTTCAAAGCTATTTTCTTTATAGACAAGAGCTTTAGACACAACAAGATCGGGCCTTAGTCTGTTCAACTCGAACAAAACGCTTCATCATTCTCTACTGTCAAAGCTTACAAGTCATATGTCAAACGCTGCTTTCTTTTACGTTTTACTATACGAATTTCGAGTCTTCACCAGCCGTTTGTAAATAGTTAAACTAACAAGTGTACCTCTATTTGTTGTTTAGTGTACAAACTTACCAGAATAGACGAAAACAACCTCCGCTTAAAAGCCTCAGACACAAAATATAATTACATGAGAACAATTTCCATTCTAATTTAGCGGCAAAGAACAAAACCCCAGCTCCTCATGTTATTAAACAATAAGTGAAGTTATTAAAAGTTACTGTCGAAGTTTGAATTTTAATGAAGCGAGGAGCAAAACATAAGCTGTCAGGCTTGAAAGAAACGAATTTAGTAAAAAGCTATGTTACAAAAATCATTAATACGTGAACTTTTTGTAACTCAATTTTGAAGTGTTTGAACCTATTATTGAGTATAAAATCCTATTGTTCAAACTAAAGAAGGCAAAGCTGACATTCTCATATACAATTAGAAGAAGATATATTAAATCGGTGAGCTGTGGCATGGCGTGACAGTTAGGTTTGTTAGTCAAAATTTTGAGCTTTTTATAAACAGAATATTGACAGAATTATCTAGTGAGAAATTTCGACGCCAGTTGTTCTTAGAAACTGCAAACGGCGTGCTGACGGTTAAATTAACAGGTTGGTTTCAGTCTTTCTAATTTGCTGATGTCTTGATGCCGGAGTAAAACAACCAAACTTGGGTTATCTCTTAGTTTGATGCCCTCAAATCAGTACTTCTGTCTGCCCAAGAATATGCGACCCTCCCCAAAGCAGGATAGTTAAAATATGTCACCGTTTAGTTTCCTTAGAAGTTTTTATTTGCACTATTTCAGAGGAATTGTTCCAGGACCAGTTAATACTGCTAAAATGCTCCAAGATCAATTGAAATCCTAAACTTCAGCAGTCCGTGTTTTGCAGGTTTTCTCCGACTCTGCTGAACCCATTTGTTTATCTACATCAATTTCAGCGTGTCCTTCAAGTTCAATATTATTATTGTTGTTAATGTTTATCATTGACGTACGCCAATAATCGAATCACATCATACGTTTTTGTATATAATTTACAGCTGTAGCATAATATCTTGAAACTGATGATATACATCGACTGTGAATATATCTTCAATATATCTTCAATGAAATCAAAAACTGAGATACTACGATTTAGAAAAGGCCAAGTTAAAAAAATAAAACAAGTTACGTTTGGCGTCCACGCTCGCTTTCTTTTTTGAGGCCACCTCATTTATTAATATGAGCCTTTTCGCTTGGTTTATTCTTGTATTTGTTTGACTATCCCCGGCCTTATTTAGATGTTAAATATCGATTTATTTTAAAATGTGTTTTCTGTAAACTACAAAACATAGACAAAAAAATTAAAAGAAAATGAATAGAAATGCAGCTTTAAAAAACGTGGTAATCGTTGTATAAGTATACATTGCTGGATTGTCTTTTCGCTGCTACATACAAACACTGAAGCGTCATTTTGTGGGCATAACTTTGGGTGATTTGGTGAAAATAGGCAATTTTGTTACACTATGCCAATCCAAGAGAACATGAAGGTCGTAAACAAAGGCGGCACTCGCTCTCCATCTCACAGCTTCATTGTGATGGCAGAACGCCGACACCACGCCGGTTCTCCATAACCCTTTTTTCGTACAGCATCTGCATTTGTTACTAACAATAACATTTTTTGAAGTGCACA
>JAOBYE010690627.1:0-11581 GCA_025403585.1 Parazoanthus swiftii
TTTGCCAATCATGCGGATTTACTTGACCGCAAAAAGAAGAGCGTAAATTTTTAAAGGTCACATTAACACATTATTAATGAACCTCTGCAGTATTTTAGCGATAAGCGAGCCGGACTCAATACCTTGAGTGAAAAATGACTTAAACAGACTGGAAGTATTCATCGATATCCAACTTCCAAAAGGGATTACTCTAATGTACTGCCCGACCAGAACAGGTACTTTAATTGCTTATCAAAAGAATCACACGAAAATGTTATACCAAACACAAATTCTGCAAAATGTTTTATGATAATATCTATTAAGTCGTTCGTAGTGGGGGTTTGGCTTAGCTCTGTTCATTTTCCCTGTCAAATCCGAATTATTTTGATTTATTCGCTTTTTCTTTGTAATTTATGTGAAAAATTAAGTAAACTAAACTAAATATAGTCAAGCTGGAAATCTAATCTTTACTCAGCATCTTCTAGCTATTACCTCTGTTCTGTTCTTTGAAACATAATTTCATTTTAAACTCAGCTTTCCTAAATAAAAATACCTTAATTGACAATTCCTAAAAATAATACCTTGATCATTAAACTTGTCTGTCTTGAAAACAAATAGTATAAAGTGCTTGATGTCCAACGATTCTTGTTCAAAAACTCGGAATTCACGCCAAACGTTTGGATCAGACACTGTATGACGTCATCCCTGTCTCTCGTTGGCGCAAAATATTTAAACCAAGTGTTTCCATATGTGACCGCCCTCCAAGAACAAGGCTCGACTTTCTGGAAGTTTGTTTATTATTCTGGCGTTTTGGCTAAACTAACATTTTATCAGACAATGGCACAAGTGCTCCAATGTGTTTCAAAACCATCCCCATTTTCCATGGACGACGTACCGTTCTTGTAAAGTATTGGTCGATTTGAAACAAAACAGGTTTTGCGCATCACGCGACCTGAGCCACTGAATAAAAACAATTCGCTCCGTAGTATTAAGAATATGATGTAATTAACAAGCTGCTATATCTGTGTCAAACGTTTGATAAAGTAAACCAAACATGCACTGTATCATGTTTTAATAGGAGAGCTGTTTACGGATTTATGATACGAAATTGTGTCTAAGAGATGAAAGATTGGCTAGTTGAGGACTAGCACTATTGAGTTCTTCACTTCTTGTTTACATTCGGGCTTATGTAGTCAGACTGTCTTCATGTATTCCTCTGCAACATCCTTAGAAAATTCAAGTTCAGCAAATTGATAATGCAGTCTGATGTCGCCTAGGGTAGAGACAAGGAGCTTGGTGGGGGTCTTCGAACAGATAATCATAATGTTCACGACTAATGAGGCACTATACAGTATACTGCTGCTATTTGTTACTTCAGCGAGCACGTGCAAAAACATATTAACAAACTAAATGTTTCACTCACCTTATGTCCAGCTTGACTTGAGTTAATGGACGCGAAAACAAGCAGAACGACCAATGAGATGAAATGCATGGTGCTACATAGACGCATAATATTCATCTGATGACCTACAGTTCTCCAGGATGGTCAGTTTCAACTTGCTGGCAAATCGAATAACGACTGCAAACCTTCCTGGACGTTTCCCAGCTGCCCTCTCAATGCGAGATTTAACCCCCACGCTTTGAACGACCTTGAATCTTGTGGTGAGAACTCCCAGCAGAGCCAAGAAAAGTACAGATTTCCCCTACCGTCCCAATGTGAGCTGACCTTAGCTTCTGGGTAGAGAACAAATCCAAGCTCAAAATGAAAGAAAATCCGATCAATGATTTCGAATGCTCATCCAAAGAGTTGACCAGTGAGATTCACACATAGAATTTCATCACTAGTCGGGGTATGATGAAATGCGTTGTGATCCGTGCCGACCTTCGCTTGGAAATTTCAACTTCTGGCCTGCTTTAGACCAAAGATGAACTTCTTGCGCGAATGGCTACGGCGCAAGTAATCGCGAGCACTGCGACTCGATCGAGTGTCTGTTGTACGAGGGCTTGTAATGACTGCACGGCGCGGTGAATGATATGCCACTTCAAGGTATAGATTCCTGACATTCACGGGTAATTGCCGGCTGTTCGCAATCACGACACTCCCAGACAGTTCACAGCAGATCAAATCGCGCAATATGAGCCCTTGCAACCCCTGAGGGACATTTTGTGTCGTTTTTAACAAGTGAGACTTTCCACACTTTATAGCCTGTAAAAGTGTGATTGGATTTGTTGACGCATACGGGCGCGGGACAGGAAAGTAAACTTAAATCTTCCAACCCTAAGCAGAGATTAATTTGATTTTGATATTTTATTCTTTAGTTTACAAACCTGTCGAAGATTTTATTTAGTTTTCTCTTTTGTTTATTGTGACATCTTGGCGAAAACAAGCAAAAGGGTACTCCAAGAGGGATGGGATCGACAGGGAAGTGCGTTATTTCCGTTTATAAGCTGTTTCTCACCTTTTCAGAGCCACTTCTTGCCGAAGGCTCCGAATCCAACAATAGAAATATTTGTTCTGCGGCACTAACTTGCTACATGTGCCTTGCTTTAGCGGGAAGTAACATTCATATGGTGTGCGAATTGACTAGAACGTTTAAATCAACTCATTAAATTGTCTTCTGGTGTTACAATTAAGGTAAACCAAGACGACAGAAAACAACAAACTGAGAGGAAGAGTGACCCGAAAGCCGCGATATCTGGAGTGTTGACAATTTCATTAATCTCCTTTTTTCCGGCATTCTATAATAAACATGCAGCTTTGAAAATTTTAATGCGCTTAAATGCAATCTCGTTTCTTTTAGAACTAAAGAAGTTAAGCACAAAGTCAAAAAGATTAAATGCATGCCAACCACGAGCAAACAAATCATGTTAGAAAATATTTATAGTACCAATGTAACTGTTTATGGAAGGAAGAAATAAATAAAGAAAAAACTTTGAGTGTTGTATCCGTTGTTTACACGGCCATCAAGTACAAACACCGAGTAAAAAAGCCGCAAGGCATTGACTTCTATCCGTCACCCACCAGACTTGCTATTGGAGGGATTTACTCATTTAGCACCACATATATACGTGAAACAGCAAGCGGGAGGAATGATCTTGCGACAAATTTTCTGTTGGTCTCGACTTCATAGCAGTCTATTTTTCTTTTTCCTAAAACGTCTTATTTTCGGTCCTTAAGCGTAGATAGGGAATTCATGCAGTCTGAATCAGCGTTGAGTACTGAGTACTGCATGTAGTTTTCTCCTGCCGTTTCACGTACACCGCATATACGTGGTGCTAAATTCCTCCCAACTGAAAAACATTTACACGCTCTTTAAAGTATTTTCATGTAAAAAGTAACTTCATAAGAACATCAGAACATTGCGGTTCAGATTTGGCAAAATTCGAGAATAAGTTAAGAACAATTTCAGGTTCGATCTCTGGTTCAAAAATATCAATTTTTCAACTAAAGCAGCTCGTAGTTAAACTTTATGAAGTTGTATTTTGAAAAATATGAGGCAAAATTTGCCGAGTTGTGAAGAGCACCGAACCTCAGCCAAAATCATCTGTTTTTTATAAAATAAAATATTTAATCTTTTAACGTGGTAACCAAATGAATGCCGGTTTAGATTTTTTATTGTCTGTGTCCAATCAACCAGTTTTTTTAAGTACAACCCTGTGTCTGCCAGGTTCAAGACGAAGGATATCGAATTGTTCTTGTATAAAATGAACAACACAAGAACTGAACAGCAGTTTCAAAAGCGATGCCGGCGAGTGAAGTAGATGAGAAACCCCCGAAACATTGCGAATATTGACCTTTGATTAGACTTTGAGATAAAATTAAAATCTGGCGGTAAGGCCAGATCAATTTAACTTTCGGCAGGCACGGATTCGATCAACCCTATTTTGGACAAAAAGCAGAAAAAGATATAAAAATGACTGTCAAATTTATTATTTTTTCAACTGAAAAATCTAAACAACCGATGAAAGCTCCGCAAAAAGCGACAAAAAAGAGCTGAAGACAGTTATTAAACATATATTTTTTTTAATATTTGCAAATTATACAAAAAAGATATGCTGATTCCTTGTACCTAACAACCGCAACTAGATCTTATTATTTCAATGTTATTTCCATCAGAAAGGGATGGTTTAGAACCACAGTCCAAGAAAGAGCATGGGCTCTTCAACTTTTGAATAAATTCCGTGCAACCGTGAAAAAGTAAAATTGGTCTGACCTATACTTTTTTTATAACTGAAAAGAAAAAGAATACTAATCAAACGCGATCTGTCACTAAAACAAATTGACAAACAAAACTGAAAACCAAACACGCTTTGGCCTGAGGATAAGACAAAAATGACAGACGGTACAAAACCACTCACACGTGTGTTACAGAGTTTTTAAGTGCAGAGTACTGGACTGTCTAATTTCTGAGTAAAAATGAAATAAAACTGAACAATGTAAATATTTTCAATAACGAAGTTGGAACATTTAAAGTTCATTTTGCAACCTAAATATTTTTACTAAAGCATTTTACAGCTAATTACTCCTTCATAGAAATCTGATTACCTTTCAAGCTGGGGAATATATTTTTGCTCATCTGAACCAGTTAACAAGTTAACGCCCGTAACCTCAAAATTCGTTTTTATCAAACTAAGTATTGTTCCAGTATTAACGCAGCCCTTCTGGCTCTTTTTCATTTTTCGCTTTTAGGGGCGGATCCACCAATTTCGGAAAGGGGGGGGGGGCGAACTTGCAATTCTGGGGGCGGCGAAGTGGCACCTGTGCTCAAAAACACGTGTTTTCTCAACATTGCCGACAAAAGGGAGGCCAGGGCCCTAACGCCCCATCCCCCTAACACCGCCCCCTTGTTGTTGCTAAAAAATGAGGCAAACGCAGAAAGTGTTTAAACAACAAGAACACGAACGTCAACCTTACAAAACAATAGACTTGATTACAAAATACAATGAATTTAAGTGGAATTGCAACTGGCTGACCACCTTCTTTGTAAGAAACATATGAACCATTTCAGTATCTGCGCAGGTGCAAAACTTAAGTTTCTAATTTTTCATGTTCACACACCTTCACGCAAAGTTGAAAGAAAACTAATTCGTTATACAGACAAAGATTAGGAAAACAGGAGACTAAATATCCAACGGCCGTATAAGCCTTCGTTGACATTCGCGTCCCAGCGTGTATGAAATCGCTAATAACTAATAAAGTTATTATTAAAATATTATTATCGCTAATTGTAGTTCAATCAGATCTATGGGCTTGGAGGAGCTGCAATTTGGCTGAAATTGGGAGTGAAGCTGTTCAGTGCTCTGATTTCTAAATTATGAGATAAACACAAGCAGATATTACAAAGGAAAAGACGAACTTAAATACCTGAATACCAAGTGCTCTAGCGCCACTAGCTTCACAACACGACACGAAACGACACAGTACATGACAAGAAAAGATACGCCACAAAACAGCACGATACGATGCAACATAACTTAACACAAAACATGCAACACGACAAGACACAGCGCAACACGACACGACACGACACGACATAACACAACGCAAAACGGCTTAACACGACACGACACGACGCGACACAACAAAAAACAATACATGCAACACGACAAGACACAACACAACATAACACAACACAACACAACACAACACAACACAACACAACACAAAACAGCACATCACATAACCCACGTGCACGCGGTCTAACACGACACATCACAACACAACACAACAAAGCGAAACACGAAACAGCATGTCATCTTGACAATAGCTGAATGCAAATAACGCGCTCTGAGGGAAAGTCCAGGGAACCCTAAACAAGCTTCGATAACTGTCACTTTGTGTCTGTTACAGGGTAATAGTCACATTTTACCACGATCTCCAGCGATTTTAACATGAATAAACGATTCGATTTAACGCAACCTAAGAGTCTAGCACTACTGAAGGCACGCACCACTAAGACACTTCTCAAAGTGTCCCGTTACAACCTAGAAACATATGGCTACAGGGCCTTTTCTGTTTGTAGAACGCATTTCCACTTAAGGTTAATAAGAACGATTCCATTTCAACCATTCCATTGTAGAATTTGCACTTTGCCTATGTTTGTTCATATTTTTTAAATTTCTGTATATAAAATATATGTAAAATGAAGAACTTTTGCGCTTTGAGAAAAGAGTGATATGCAAATGTATAAGGATTATTTTATATTAGAGAAAATTAAATTTATACATGTAATTGTTTTGTCTTCCATTCGGGAACATACTAGGACCCGAGTATTTTAAAGTTTTAGAACTACTTAAAAGTGAAGATATGACAAAATGCCGGAAAAGTCCAGCAGCTAAGTTATTACAACCATGTTTGTAACAAGCTCGGACACAGTATACCTCAAAACGGTGAGTTTTTGTTTACTTGCAATGGCTTTTCTAGTCCGTCGTTTGAGGTCAGTGCCATCCCTAGAATATTCTATATCTAGAATGAGAAGGTTTGTAACTGCATGCATGTTATGCCACATACAGCTAGAAAATACAAATAACTCATTCCATGGCAAATTCCAGAAAAAAAAAACGTCAAAGCAGAGTTCTAAGACTGTCATAACAGTGTGTGTAGTACGATTAATCACAAGTAAAATGCCATGTACACTAGCAATTTTTCCCTATTATAGTTTTCATCACTATTATTTCACCTTACATAAGCTTGTGTAGAGAGTATCGAGCATACATTTCGAAATAAATTTGCTAAATGCCCATAGCTACGTAAATGCAGTTGTGTTTGTAACAATCTTCGTCACAGTATACCTTTAAATCATGATTTTATGGATTCTTTCCATAGCTTCAATTGTATGACATAAGAGGAATATCCTAAAAGGTATTCTTTTTCACTTTTCTTCCACGTAGAACCGGCCAGAAAACAACAAGAGCCAAAAGGCGAAAAAAAAATTCACCGCTAAATTGTATAAAGGGAAAGACGTGGATAATTGAAACTGAAAGAAATTGCTGCAAAAGTTTGCGAAACAACATAAGTGATCAATATAGGGTAGCCCACTCCATTCGTCGGCTGGTATTGAAAGGAGACCTGTATCCTACATTGATATTGCAAAACTAATTCAAATTCAGAAAGATTGAAACACTAATAACCTATATGGTTATTCTAAGACTTAAAGAATTGTATAAATAACTTCTAATAAGTAAGTTATAATGCTAAAAAGAAAAATTTATTAGTACAGACTTTCAACCCTATTGTGCCTGGGGGGGGCAGAAAGTGCCCGCGCTGATTTCAATCGTCGAGAACTTTCTTGATATTCAAGATATAACCACCAAAATTGGTCACTTTTCCTAAAATTTATTGGAGAACATAATTTTAGAAAAAAAATTGATCAAGGGTAAAACGTGTTGCCATGGCAACACGATTTCGAAGCCATGTTTTGCCAAATTTTGACTTTCTTAATATTTTTTTTTGCAAATTTTAAAGAAATATTTCCAAGAACTGATAATTCTTAGTCTTGAATAAACTATGCGACAATCTTAAAAGATAGGTAGCTTTGCACGTGATATGTGACGTCATAAGTATTGCGCAATACCATTTTATGGCGGCCATATGTTTTGCACTGTGTCAAATTTTGGCAGTATTCCTGGCAAATCCGTGTTTTAAAACGTTGAATGATTAATAACATTTAAAACGGTGTTTTTGAACAAAATAATAATAATGCAATTTAAGAGCTACTGCGAGATTTGAACATTAAAACTTCCTTAAAAAACATACTTTGCGGAACTGATTTTTTTTTTAAATACTGTCATTTATACTAAAAGTGTAGTTTTATTAGCTTTTGATAAATTTTATTTGTCATTTTTTGAAGTCCAGAACGTCCTAAATGTTTTTGTTTCCGATCAGTAAAATTTGATAGAAACGCAAAATTTTACATTTGTGACGTCATTATGATGTCACGTAGCAATTAAGTTACATGGTTTGCTATTATCTATTAGTCTACCAAATTTCATTCCGATATGTTAAATAGTTTCAGAGTAATGGGCCGCGGGCACTTTCTCTCCCCCCCCCCTTCCTCCAGGCCCAGGAACCCCCAAAAAGCCCAGGTACAATAGGGTTAAAGTGGCAAAGCAACAATACCTAACAACAAGGTAAGGAACTTCTGAGCCCCTTCCCTCTAGACCTACTAGCTTACTATAATTGTAATTTTGAAAATACGTGGAGGCCTAATGCTAAATTATTGTTAATTACTTGTAATACAGCAGGATGTCCTGAGTTCTTGTATTTTGAGTTCCTTTGTTGAATCTCTGCATGCTCGTTTAGTCAGGCCAATCGTTAACGGTTGAATCCATTTTAGTGGATTTCTTCACTAATGGACATTTTTACGATTAACACATTCTCAAAACTACTAACAAATCAATCGGCGAAAGCAAATAGGGTTTGCATAGAAATGAATGGCACGCATGTATGCGTGTTAGCTTTTTGCCGTAAATTTGAGTCATATCACAAGGTTTATTCTCCAATCTTGATAAATCAGTTTTAGGTCATTTCTAGCTTTCATATTCTGCGTTATTTTTGCTTTTAATTCAATTATTGAATTGCTTATTAGAATCGAGTTCCCGATGCCTGATTCCCATCGCAATAGCTACGCTTAAAATATCTAGTGCTGTATATAGGTCATTAAATTTTCTTGGTTTTGATGAAAATTACAAAACCTGAAAAACAAAGCATCTAGAAAATGGCGTTATGTAGAGTTGTTAAAGTGTTTGTTTTGGTTTTACTACAAAGAACGACCAAGATAATTTTTGAAAAATTTATTTTAAAAAAACTGTTTCTCAAAAACTATTTATTAATTAATAATACCGTGCTGGTGTGTGGTACTTCTAACTAAATTACTTGCTGGTTTCTTTCAGCGATTGTCGAATTGAACAAGTCATACAGATCCTATGTAGACAAATCCCGGCTTTCCATTTGTTGCTGGAGTTCAAACTCTTGCAACCATGTTCATTAGATGCGTGTCATTTATGATCTCATTTATGAAATACCTACAATAATCAGTCTGGGTAAGAAGGCATTGTATGCTTCGCAGCCGAATTACTTCTCATAGAAAGGTTGTGTAGGGCCTCCTCATGTTCCAGTTGATTTGCGATATGCCTGCTACATTAGAGCAGACTTTTAAGAACAGTTGGTGCGGCATCTACACAAAAAACAGTTTCTTAGTTTATATATTTTATTTTGTTTACCCAAACTTGCGCTTATCAGTTATCATCTTGTGTCTACATGAGGACGAAGGCTAACCCTAGTGTTACAGTCAACCTGAAGAACGAATAAATCTACCTTCCTTACATAAACAGTTTTCTCCTTAAATGATCTAGCTTAGATTTGCATCGGCTGATAAGATCAACCCATAGTGCAAGGGTTAGCCTAGGCTTAGCCATCCTATGCTGATACCAGGGTTAGCTAAGGTTAACTAAGACACGCATTGTCCGTGCTTTCGGCCGAGGAAGGTTGCTTCGCATGTCCGATAGGCCGATGCGTCTCCTGTCTTTTTTGTGCAGTTCTACTTTTTGTAGAACTAGTTTTAGAAATTATGTTTTATCTTCAGTTCTTAAAACTATTTGCTATATGCTTTTAGGAAAGTACTTCAAAACACGCATGTAAATGCGATAATTTCAAATGTCGATTGACATGACTGATAAACATTTAAGGCAGTGCTTTCAACAATGATGATAAACTGCCGCCTTGAATCGATAGTGAAAATGTGTGAAGGCAGAAAACTCCCTTTGCTTGTTAAGCCCATAAAAAATTTCACAAGAGGTAAGTTCGTGTAACTCAATTCATGCGGCTTTCACTATCTATAGCAAGTTGTGGAAACGGTTATCCTCAGCTGAAAAATCAAAACTCGCTTTATTTAAATACCAACAATAGGATTTTCCTCAAGCAAATAGTAATGTAATCCCATTGAGTAGTACAAACTGAGTCATCTACCTCTTCTCTTAGACTGGCTTCGTTGACGTTTGACCCAACAATATGAAAGGCATATCACAAATACCACAATACAGTGCTATTCTAACGCTACACTGACTCCGTTAATGTTCCTGTCCTTATCAGTAACTAGTCATACCAAAGCCTGTGGCTTAATGCGAAATTCTCAACTTATCACTCATCCTTCGACTACTCATCAGCAAGTTAATCGTTTATTCAAATACATGGAGATTAGTTCGCGCGTGTTTTGGCAAAATTCTTACTAGCTTCCCGAGTTGTTAGGAAAGAACCTTGACAAAACAGTACTTAATTAATCCTTAATATCAGGACTCATCAATTGATTGAGTTTTAATGTAATGAGAGACAAATTACGCTCAAAGCTTTAGGAAACCGTTTCAGTTTTAGAAACTTCAACAAACAATACTGGCAACATTTGACATCCAAATATGGGAAAATGCGTAAATCAAATCAGCGGGTAAGATTTTGGAGCAATTTTTTACTCATTGAATTTCAGGAATAGTCTACAAATTTTTCCTGATATTTTGACAAATCAAACTTTTATCATCGTTTTTACGAACCTCAAACTATACTCGATCAAGTGTTGAAGAATAACTTCAAGCCAGGCTTTCAAATAAGAACATACGTTATTAATTCATCTTTTTAGCTGTAATGATTGACGGTAACTTTAATTTGAAATCGCATGTTGCTGTAGGTGTGGTTATCATGTATTTTGACCCAAAGTTGCTGTCGAAAAGCTTCGCTGGTGGGCACAAGCAGATTACAGTCTAGGTCTCCAGTGCTGATAATATCGCTAATCCGAGCTACCTGTTGAGTTCGGTAGAGCGAAAGGACATGAAGTCCGTAGGGTACAAATACCACAACCGAATTTTTTAAGCTTCTTTCACATACTTGTATCTGCTTCATCTGTTAACGGAATCCAGCTTCAGTGATAATCATTACGGAATTTAGAACTTCGGATACATGCATAATCTACCCCAAGATTTCTCAATGCGTTTAAGTCTGAACAATGTTTAACATTTGTTCATTAACGAGCGCAAATTGTATACGAGGTGGTAACTAATGGAACATCGAGTTGACAATGAACACACTCAATACGAGGATTATATACTTCTGCAATAGTACAAAACGATAATTCCAACGCTGTGTGTGTCTAGTTTTACTGAGTACCATAATCATAGCTCACAGCTCTGGAATTGTAAAACCTTGTCAAAAGGGCCATTTCAAAGTATGAAAGAAATATTGGAGCCCACTATTCCAGTTACTATGCAAAACATTTTCAGGTATTCTCCTGTGTTTTTTCTTTAAATGCTCCAAGGGGCTATGTGATATTAACGTCCAACCTTATTCTAAATTCAAGTCCTGGTCTTATTCAATGAGATACTCAGAGAATGTCCTGACAAAGGGGAGATTTAGAACAGATATTTTTAAGTTTTCATTCTTTAATCGAATCGTTAACCTATGGAACAATCTTCCAGTTAACATAAGATCACTTGACAGCTTCTGCTCTTTTAAGAACAAAGTCAACATTTTCTATTTCGACAAATTCAATTTACTTAAAAATACGTTTTTATAGTCAAGATACTTGTTAGCTAGTTAGTCTATAGTTTATCATTTTGT
>JAOBYE010690738.1:0-5000 GCA_025403585.1 Parazoanthus swiftii
GCTGTTTTGCGCAAATGATTTGTCACAGCTCTTGCACTGGAACGGCTTCTCTGCAGTGTGCACTCTGGAATGTTCTTTTAGGTGACGTCTTTGCCTAAATGATCTCTGACAAAACGTGCACTGGAACGGTTTCTCACAGCTCTTGCACTAGAACGGCTTCTCTGCAGTGTGTACTCTGGAATGTTCTTTTAGGTGGCTGTTTTGCGCAAATGTTTTGTCACAGCTCTTGCACTGGAACGATTTCTCACTAGTGTGAACACTGTAATGTCGTTTTAGGTCGCTGTTTTGCGCAAACAATTTGTCACAGCTCTTACACTGGAACGGCTTCTCTGCAGGGTGCACTCTGGAATGTTCTTTTAGGTCGCTGTTTTAATAATCTTAAAAAAAAGTTTGTTTTGACTTGCTTGTACTTGTGTCTGTCAAGATTATTTAAATATGGAGTAAAGATGTACATATTTATTGTTTGGTCATGAGTACACCAATAAATAATTTCCAATAATTTGAGTCATTGGTCAGTGTGTTCCTTCAAGAATACCCAGTTTTGTTTGTTCGAGAACTTTTTCCCCTTCCAGTAAAACTGGATACCTTTGCATTAGCAGAGGAGCCATGTCAAGGACTTTCAGGAAAACATAACAAAAGCCACTGTCTCTTAATTCCTAAAATTGTAAAAATGTTTGAAAAATTGAACACTTGAAACACGGCTTCCAAAAGCAAACGGTATTTGTGGCCTCTACTTGTTTTCCGAATACCCACTTTTGTTTACTCGGAAACGTTTTATCCTTAAAATAAAACTAGATACTCTTTGTTTTGGCAGAAGGGCCATTTCAAGGACTTTCAAGGAAACAGAACAAAAGCCATTTCTTGTTAATTTCCACTATCGTAAAACGTTTCAAAAATAAAACACTTTAAAAAACGGCCTCCAAAAGCGAACGGTGTTTGTGGCATCTGCATGTTTTACGCAATCCAACTTTTGTTTACACGGGAACTTTTCGTTCTTGAAATAAAACTAGAAATTCTCTGCCTTAGCAGAAGGGCCACTTTAAGGAATTTCAAGAAAACCCAACAAAAACAATTGGCTGTCAATCTCTACTATCGCAAAAAAGGGTTCAAAAATAGAACACTTAAAAACATGACTTATAAAAGCGAACGTTGTTTGTGGACTCTGCTTCTTTTCCGAATAACCACTTTTGTTTACTCGGGAACGTTTTGATTCTTAGAATGAAACTAGATACTCTTTGCTTTAGCAGAAGGGCCATTTCAAGGACTTTCAAAGAAACAGAACAAAAGCCATTTCTTGTTATATCCTACTATCGTAAAAATGTTTCAAAAAATAGAACACTTTAATTAAGACAAGGCTTACAAAAGGGAAGGTTTTTTGTTTCTTTTCCGAAAACCCACTTTTCATTGGTGTACTCGGGATCGTTTTATCCTTAAAATAAAACTAGGTACTCTTTGCTTTAGCAGATTGGCCATTTCAAGGACTTTCAAGAAAACATAACAAAAGCCATTGGCTGTTACTTTCTACTATCGTAAAAATGCTTGAAAATGAAAAATAGAACACTTTAAAACACGGTTTCCAAAAGCGAATGGTATTTGTGGCCTCTGCTTGTTTTTCCGAAGTGACAGCTCGAAAGTGGAGCTCGCGTGTGTAAATTCTAGTTTTGGTAGGCCAGCTTTTAGAAAAGAAGTCGATGTCTGACGTCGATACCGTAATCTACGCATCAACTACGTAACATATGTTACTTTCAGGCAAATCCCAGACCCAACCCAAAACTCGAAGTTTTGCAAAGGGGTCCCCCTTACGTTGGATCGTTTGATCGCTTGAGGGGCTGCAGTAGTGTAATCCCTAGTTAATTAACGACATTCATTTCTTTTCAACAATTCAGTTTGTTCCACATGTATTTAAGTTGGTTCCCTGGTCCCCCCTTGGTACAACGTAAATGAAGAGACCAAAGTATTATCCTTAAAGATCACTTGAATAGTGATCAGTCATTCAGGGGGTCTCATCCATTCAACACGACTCGTTGTTGCCAGGATATAAGGTTGCCCGACAAGAGAAACTCGAATCCTCCGAGTCACACCTGGGGTTTGAGAATTACCGCCATCACTGGTTGTTTGGCTTCTTTTACTCGTCTTTATTTTTGTATTGTTGCTTCTGCTTTAGCCTTTGCCTTTGCAAAGTTTCCAGAATGCACAACGGGGAGGTACGGAAGCAGGCATTCCAACACACTGTATATGGCTCTCTGTTGTAATCTCTACTGTCACTGTCCTTAAGGTCACCTGTGCAACTGTATGTATTGAAAATGTAACTATTTTTCTATTTTTTGAGGTTTTTCTACACTTGCTAAGCACTTGCTGCACTCGACCACTGTGTTGTTAGCTCCACTGTCACTGACCTTAAGGTCACCTGTGCAACAGCAGAGCGTGTGTAAAGTTAAAAGTGAATGTGTCTTTTTTCCTACCGTGTATGCCTCTCTGTTGCAAGCTCTGCGCTTGGCATCAAGGGCGCGAAGACTACTCTTCAACTCTACACCAGCAGAATGTGTGTGTGTGTGTGTGTGTGTGTGTGTGTGTGTGTGTGTGTGCGTGTGTGTGTGTGCGCGTGTGTGTGTTAAAAATGAAACGATTCAGTTTAGTGCTTGTGTTGCTTTTACAGCAGTGCATGTTTATCTCTCTTTTTGTTTTTGTTTTTTGTCCAACAGGTTCGGTGACTTTGTTACAAACAAGCACGCCACGGCATTAAACAGGAATACTTAGGCCACTCTTTAATTATTCTACGATATAATAATCAACATCAGAAGCTCTTATGAGCTTCTGTCAACATACAATTGCAATCAAGATTAACTAATTAATTATTTATTGCCAGGGACATTATTGAGTGTACTAACTGAATATTATGTGTACCATTGCTGACTAACCTGTAATTCAGCAATTTACTGTTATTTATAGTATTATAATTTGTTTTTATTATCATTATCATTAGTATCATTATCTTAATCATCATTATTATTATAATTATTATTACTTTTACTATTGTTATCATTATTATCGTTGTTATAGATCTCTTTTATGATTTTGTATGAATTTTTTCCATAAATACTCATTTGGTGTCACATTGGCATTTTGGCCAACCTCTTCTTTGCAACTGAAGGCTTAAATTCTGCATATTTTGACAAGAAATATTAAATCCATTCGAAACTGAAAAGACGAAGCACAAGCCGGTCTGTAAACCAAAACACTCATACTTTAGCGACTACGAGATAACTCTTTGGACGGTCAAGAAAAGAAAAAAGCAGGTAATTTATGCATGGAGGAGAAGCTCGCCATTTTCTTTTTCAAGGCCTTTTGCGATAATATAAAAATAGGGTCGCGGTAAAAGACGGAAGAGGCGGAAATTGAGGGAATGCGTAAATTGCGGAAACTGCGTAAATTGTTGTGGAAATACTCAAATAGCCAAAAGCGGACATGACCGGAAGTGGCAATGTAAAACGGGGGTGTGTGGAAAAGTCAGACAAGAACAACAAAACAGGGGAAAAGATAACAGGAAGTGATAAATATTTGTCCGAATTAAATTGTAGGATATCGACGAAACAAGACAGGGGAAAGCGGTAAAAACGAATTTTAAAGAATATTGAAACAGTTTTGCTATTGGTTTATAGAAAGATTGTGTTAAATACACTCAAATAAGGAAAGCCCCAGCGGATATCGAAATATGTGGCAATGTCTCAGACTTTCCCACGTTGAATGAGTTTCATTTCTCTTTTATATTTACTTGCGTCAGTGCGTACAAGAATCATGCCTCGAGACCAGAGATCGAGCGCTCTGCTTAAAGCCTCAAAGTTGGGATTTGCGTTAAAATTTGATCCAGATGGATCAAGAAACCGTTGTTTTTATCAGTGTTTGGCAAACCACTTAGATTTAACAGTTGCCAACGTATTAAATCTGGCAAACAGATATACACCTATGAAAAACGAGGTCAGTACCGTTTACTATTGATTTCATTGTTTATTTTAGTATTTATAAGTATCGTAGCAGCTAATAGCTATGTTGTGGCAGCTGTTTGTTATTCTTTTAATAATTGTTAATTGCTGATGATGAATAAATAAAACCGACAATGCAGAAATGGAATGCAAAATGACTTGGTAGTCCACTGAGGTAATTGATTTTATGGTGTTGGTTTATTATAGTAATTTTGCCGACTGCGAGATATAAACTTTGGCTTAGACTGCTTTTATCTTTGCCTTTGGATCGGATAAAATTTTACAAAACAAGTTTATGAACTAAACCGTCTGCATAAATATTGAATAAGAACTTTCTGTCACATGGCCGAGTTTCTGTTTTGAATGAGTGCGTTTAAATAGTTCGATCGCTTTGGTTTTGGTATGTGCTCATTTTCTCATTAATATTCAAAATCGCTCTTTTTTCTGCTTGTCACATGGCAGTGTGCATAACAGAATAAAAAGCACGAGGCGAGGCTAAGTGTTTCTTGGCCTGAAAGGTTAACAAGTGTTTCCATAACTGGATAGATGCTCAGTTGTGTCATTGTCGTTGATCATTTCTTTTGTTATAATTGATTCAAAAAACTGAATCGAATTAGCTAAATTATAGCACCTTCACACGAGAAAATTAAAACAACAGGCAGATGGGGAATGAATGAGACAGCTCAAGACGGCAAAGCCACACACAGTAGAGACGGCTCGCCATTGGTCGGGGGGGGGGGGTCCTGGGAGGAGGGCAGTGAGGTAGCGAGTGAGGTAACTACATGTGTAACTTGTAAAAAAGTAACTGCCAACTCAATCCGATGGCAAAAAATATTCTGTCTTACTACACCCTTGACTTTTACTATTTCTGTAAAAAGTAATATTTTGGATAGCAAATGTCAAATAAGAAAGCAGTTTTCAATTAATTATTTATCACTTCCTTTTATCTTTTCCCCTGTTTTGTTGTTCTTGTCTGACTTTTCCACACACCCCTGTTTTACATTGTCACTTCCGGTCATT
>JAOBYE010690738.1:7500-11581 GCA_025403585.1 Parazoanthus swiftii
CAAAACAAACTTTTTTTTAAGATTGTTGAATTTCCTATAATTATATTCATTGAAAAACTTGAGGAAATAGTTATGGTAGGAAACTACAGATTGATAAATTTAAGATAGCAAATGGCATTTTAGTGTGTATTCACTATAGTTACATCTAACTACTAACTAACCTCAAAAGTTTGGTCTTTACAGGAAATATCAAGCTGATATTGCTGTCGGTACTGACTTGAAGCAATAGCAACTAAGGTCATTGATGCCTTATAGTCGATGTTTGATATTTCCTGTGAAGACCGAATGTTCGAGGTTTAAATGCACTAATTGTGGGTAATTACAGTAACACAAAACAAGCAGAAATATTTACATTGAACATTATATTTACATCCCATTATACATGTGCATACTAGGTCATTTTAACAGTAGTAACCAATCAGAATGTGCAGATCAGTATCTTTAATTTGTTGGTTAATCGATACAGTTGTCAAATCCAATTTTGTCGGCAAAACACTCATAAACTTATGGTTCACAAAAAAGACTTATGAAATATAACATAAAGGCTGGGGTTTTTTCGTAAAGTCAAATGGTCAATAATAACAAAATAACAGAAATGAAATTATTAATATAAACAGAATGACAGCAAAGGAATGACAACTTAACATGGATAACACTTAAGAATCTAAAAATGTGAATTACAGAGTAAAAGCCAAGAACAAACACATTCTGTTTTCAGGGTGGCACATACTCATATGAGATTATACTCCAGAAAAGTCTGCAGGGAAGTTTCAAAATTTATGACAAGTAGTGTTTGTGAAATTTTTGTACAGTAACAGTAAATTTCAGATTTAGTCTAGTCATTTTGTGTATTTAGACTACGAGCAGTCCCTATTTTTCCTTGAAAGATGGTCGAGCGAGAGATTGAGAATCCAAAATGGCACGCGAAAACTGATCCCTTGCTCCACCATCTTTCGGAGGAAAAATAGGGACTACTCGTAGTCTATTGTGTATTAACCACATTCAACTAGCTAATTGAAAGAGAAGGCATTTCACTGGTTTTCAACATAGAAACCCATCTCCTATATTATCACATATCAAAAGTCCCCCAAAGTCCCTGCTAGGGAAGGTACACATGTACGTGGTTCTTTACATACCAAAAATCAAGTTTCAATTAGTAAGTACTGCCATGGGAGAAGTTCTTTCACAGCATGTCTGCAATCTTGGCGGCCTTCTTGGAATTTTCAAAAGTTCTCATTTTATACAATTTAGCAAGTCTAATTTGGCATAAATTATTATTCTTAGTGACATCTTCTAAAATTATTGTCAACAAAAGATGACATGTCCACAAATGGACTATAGAATGATGCTGCAAGTTTCATCCAGTTGAACTTGTAAAGTATGGACTGGTTAATTCTAGGGTGAGGGTTAAATTTCAGGTCATGTTTGAGGTTAGATCTATGTTTAGTTTTAGGTTTGGGGTTACATGTAGGTTTGAACAGGAGTTCAAAATTATGTTTAGGGTTATTAATGGAAGGGATACGGCCTAGATTAGTTGGATGAGATCAAGCCAAAAACTGTTTTCTGTACGTATACTTGCACAACACGTACTGCTGCAATATGCAAACAAAACTCACTACCATGCAAATTGTTTTTATTACACTAAGTAATTGCCATAATTCTAGATCTGGTAACATCATACCCATCTGTGAAAATGTCTCTCTGAATGCCTTCGATCCTTGTGCTGGTGAACACATTTGTCAAGTTATACAGCACCAAAACACAAGTTTTAACATGCATATACAGAAGGAATCATTGTCCTACGACTGAAAGAGCTTTAACTTGAACAAGCAGAGCCTTTTCGGACTGCCCACAATTTTGGGAGCAAATTGACCTACTATGTCAGCACTTCCAACTGCTACAATTGGACAAACAGTTGTACCTGGCTTGGTGTAACAGGGACTCGGTTGCAGGCCGGTGGCAAGATGCTCCCTGTGGGCCACAATATCTGATCACTGCAGCTATGTAACATTTCATTTCCATTCCTATGTCCTCACATTTCCATTGTTGCACTTGTAGTTAAGAGACCTCATACTGTGATATGTGGCAGCTTATGAAGTTGGGGGAAGATTTTTGGGATATTGTACTTTCTAGTTGTAACTTATTGCTTGCTAGTTTCTCACAGTATTTCTGGTATCATTAGTCAAACAGCTTGGCTTGCTCTAGATCTCTGAAGTACTTGTCAATATCATACTTCCTGATGGCTGCTCCCTTAATGATTCCACATACATGTAGACATGAACTTGTATGTCATGAAAAAGATGATATATGTTGTTGCAGATTATTTAAACCAGCGCTACCTTGGTAACCATCAAACCTCAGACCCTAAGTGATTGAGTGCCATGACTTCACTTTAAGCTCTGACTGGAAATAATGGTCATGATAAACCAGCCCGATGTAGTAGCACAATAGCACAGGTACATGAAAATCAGTGTCTTTTCCAACCGGACAGTGGTCTCTCGAGCAGATTCAACAGCTTTCTTGTTGTGCTGCTACAGATTTTTATCTGCCACTTTTCATTCCTTATGAATTGTATGTTAACTGTTCCCTCTTCAAGCTAATTTTCTTATCAGTTGTTGGCTGAGGTCACAGTACTAGTGGAACCGACCTTCCCTGCTGCTTGCTGCTGTGCATGACCTTGGTACTGTAGATACCTAATGTCTCTTCCATCGAAGACAAAGCAGCAAGCATCTCTTTTTCAATGATGCAACATGTGCGAAACAAGCCCTGAATTACACCATTTAAAACTCAAGTTATAGAGGTGCTTCAGGTTAAGAAATCTTAAAACGGCCTAATTACAAGGTAGCAATTTACAGGGTTCTCACAGTCTTGAAAAGTCCTTGAATTTTATAGTAAGTCCTAAAAAAATCCTTGATTGCCAAAATTCTTTGAAAAGTCCTTGAGTTTCACTATAGGGTCTTGAAAAGTCCTTGAATTTTCCCCAACAAATAGAATCTGAAAAGTTGCAGCAAAGTTACATGTATATTGTAAAAATTAGAGTATTCTTCCGTTTTAATTTTGTAAAAAAAGAAAAAACTTCAAAGAATTGTGTAAAAAAGGCAAAGCCAAACATGAGCCACTATGTGAGCCAACACCAGATAATTAGGCAAAGGAACTTAAGACCCTGGATAGCAAGTTGGAAGAGAAGCTTCAGGCATTTAAAAACTGCTAATTTGGTTGCAGGTACAGAATGATCCATTTTGTTAAACAAGTAACATGACATTCCACAAAGGGTCCTTGAAAACTAAATTTGGTCCTTGAAAAAAGGCTTCAACTTTCTGTATGAACCATGATTTAAAACTTAGTTTGTAAAATTCTTTCACAAAAACTGGAAAATTAAAGTTTGATGAACATACTGTAATACTGTGAAGCAGTGATTCCGCTAGTTAACACATGCCAAGAATTGCATGGAGGGTATCTTATTATCCTGAATAGAACTGTATCTGAGTTTGATATTATGAAATTAACATTGTAAGATTAATACTGATTTTAGAGCAGCAAGATACTTTGAAGTGTGACTTACAATAGCTACAAATGAAATGTTAGAGCTCTGAACTTATGCTGCATGATAAACAACTTGCTGGACAGCACAGGTTCTGGGAATACTCTGCAGTGAAGTGCAGGGTAGTCCTGTCAAAGTTGTTGCATTTGAGGCCACTATGTTGTTCGGAGATGGTTTATTTTGACAAACTAATATCAAACATGGATCAAATATTTTTTCATCACAATTTTGTTTGGCTAAGCCTCTTTTCCATGCTATACGGAGACTGGGCCAAAACAGGTCTCTATAAATCACCTATTTTACCACCTTCCCTACCAGGGGCTTTGGGGGGTTTTTGATATGTTATAGAAGATGGGTTTCTACATTGAAAAGCAGTACTGTTGAAGTAACCTTTAATTTGAGGTTGACCCATTTTTTTGCTTAGAATGACTGGACTTAAATTGCCTTTCAGAGATTTTCTTTTCCCTTGTTTTTAATGATTTAATACAATTCGATATCTTATCATTCTGATATTATTTATTATGTTAAGTGTTAAAATGG
>JAOBYE010690849.1:0-11580 GCA_025403585.1 Parazoanthus swiftii
GTTATTCCCGTCTGTAAAGTGCCATCAACTGTGTGACAATGAGAATGTAGGATTAGGGCAGTGGAGGGGAGGGAGGAAGGGGAGCTCACATTTTTGTGGGCAAAACTAAACAGGCAAAGAAACTGCTTAATAGTCATACCCAAAGTAGAAAGTGCTTGAAAGTGGTCCTTCAGAGGCCTTTAGATGTAGCACATTAACAAGAAAAGGGTGTGGGCAAGCTAGGACACGTTTACTGACGGGAACCCCCTTTCCTGTTACTTCTGTAGATATATTTAAGTTAGCAAACTTCAGCAATCATTACCAAAAATATCTGTATAGTTTGAAAGCCTTGCAGTAAGTCATAACTCACTTCTGATACTTACTTTTTTGTTCTTGTACGAGAGAAAATGTCCACCATCTTGGCTGTACGAGAGAGTGTAACTCGTCACCCACTGGTTAGCGTCCTGACGTCCCTGTGTAGCCACTCGACGGATCTCTTTCGTGTGACCAAAATCCACCTGGAAAAATTGTCCCTGGTCGTTATGTAGGGCTGACCACGCCCCTGTACGCCCGTTGCCGGCCTTAAAGTTGAGCCTGCCGTTAGCGGGTCTGTGAGCAGCGTTATAGAAGCTTGAAGCAGTAATGGAGCCATCAGGAATCCTCCCTTTTTCCATTCCAACCGGTGCAACACATTGTGGCTTCGGTATCGGAAAACCTAGAATCAAATTTATGGAAATATGTTCTTGAAAACGCTTTTTGTTTGGTGCAGAGAGAATTCGGAGATACATTTTTTCGGTAGGTTGACAAACTCACTCGATCCGATATAGTTCAAAAATAAAATAATGCATTATAACACTTTATCAAAAAGGTCGTTTTCAGGACAGCGGCTTGCAAAAAAAAAATATACTACTTAGGATTTTACTGGAAGGCGAGTGTAATCACTCGTTGTCTTTCTAACCTGGTACTCTGATTGTTGAGTAAGTTTCCTTTTATTGTAATACTATGTCATAATCTCAGTCGTTCAATCTTGGCACAAGTTTTAAAACGCTGTCGATAAAGACCTAAAGAGGGCTCCTTCGCCGGGCCGAAAGTGGTAGTGTTTCCAGAAGACCCAATCGACGCCGGGGCAACGAAAAACATTTCAAGCTACTTCTGTTGTCATTACTACATAAAAGGTGTAAGTACGTGATGAATTACCTCAAATATCTTTCCCAATTTCAAAAACTTAATCATTAAGTTAAGATTTTAGTTGTTTTCATCCGTGTTTGTTTGCAAACACAGACGATGCTAACCTCAACAACACAACGTTTTTTTGCTCTTACTCAAAATTGTTTCGAAATTAGAAACAACAAAAACTAAATTTCGATAATGGTGCCTGAAGTATTTAATAGTAGAACTATTTTGCGAATTATGAAAATGAACCCCTATAAAGAAGACCACTCTACTTTTAACAGGCTTAAGTCAAAGATCATAAAACGTTTTACAAGAGATAGTGTTTTCTTCTGTAAAACCAAGCTTCTCATGGCTAAACCATAGTGAATGAAGCGAACTGGTTATGAAATTTGACCAGTATCTTTATGTGTTCTTCTTCTCTATATCTCTTGTCATCTGTTCTTGATAGTGCACAAAACACAAAAGGTATTTTAAAAATGCATATGAACAACTAGCCAGTAAAGTTTCCGAAGATTCCATTAGCTTTTCGGGTTCCCGCAACTATGCTAGCGCTTCTCCTCAAAGGCTTCAAAATGATACTCAAAATACGTGTGCACATGTAACCTGATTTTCTTAAAGAACCTTTTACTGATTTTTTTCTGTTTTGGGGTCATCGTTGCGTCTTGTTAAAAGTTATGCTCAAAGAAGGTCCACCAGAAAGGTAAATAAAAGAAAACTTACTAATTTAGAGTGAGGAGTCAACTAATTTAAAAAGATTTAAAAGAAATAAAATTTGTATTTAATCTGGAAGCTCCTCGCACCGAAATGATTTTTTATCAAAGCAATATACGAAACAGAAGAATAACTAAAAGTACAAAAAAAATGCATTGCTAAATAGCAAAATTTAAAAGTATTTACGTAAAACTATAATCAATAAAAGCTCTTTACATTAGGTCGAAACTTTGTAAACAGGAAGACTATCTCAAGAGATCCATCCTGATGCAGTGTGACAGACAAACTAATTCTTGCCCAGCTTGGAACAGGTTCGCTGAAGGTGGAATTCATCGAACGTACTGGTGCATTACAGACTTTTTTTGTATGATTTTTTCAATTGAGACGTGTGCCCAACAAACAGTGAAGTTGGATAACACAAACCTTTCGTGCAACCATAGAACTCAGTCCTCATCGAGATGTGGCTCTGCCACGTCTTTGGGTGGATTCGTAGGTAACGAGCGATTATAGGTTTTGCTAACACGTGACTAACGATGCTGTGACGATCAACATTTCCACCAAATACCTGAAACATGAAAAGACTTGATTTAGCGAAAAAGCATTTATTAAAAGCATTGCCAATAGACCTTTATCACGCCTTTGAAAACATGACGCTAGCACTCTGTAAATTCCAGAAATGAAAAGAGCAGGTCAGAATTAGCAAGTATACCTAAAATTTGGTGATTTAATACTGCAAAATGTGGCACTGGTAAAGTTTTTAAAAACAAAAAATGTAACAGAGAATGTATGGGAATTTTGCATTGCCCTTCCAGCCTCGTTCTTATGCAAATTCTCATACATTCTCTTCAAATTTTCGGGGTATTTTTTGTTTTCAAAAACCTCACCAGTGCAACAGTTTTCAATACTAAACCCCTAAATTTTTTGGTTTTTTCTAACTTTGACCTGCTCTATCCATATCTGTCATTTACAGACAGAGAACATCAACTTTTCAACTAAATAAAAAAACGTGAGAAAGGTCTATTGGGTTTTCTTTAGACAGTTCATCGATGAGACGACAGCCACCTACCCACCCTTCCCCTCTTCGTCAGTTTGTTCATACATCTGTGCACTCGTCTATCCGCCCAATCTTGTAATTCTGCCTCAAGGTTTAGTTGTCCAGAAGCAGTAAAAAACAACAGAGGGTCTCGATAAAACAATTTTATGTGCTCGCTAACGGAAAGCACCGTAGTATAATGGTAGCGAAGAAATGGTATTGAAAATTCTTATAAAAAAAAGTTTGTAAAGCATCAAAAATATTTGAAAATCTAAAGGTTCAACGTTTTATATAAGTTGTTACACGGCATTTTTGGCAATAGAGCATAATATTCACATCACTGTCAAAAATGAAAATGGCGATAAATCAGAAAATCGTGATTTTTGAGTCAAATGTGTTAATAAGTAATGAGACGAAGAAAATTAGAGTTACGGTTAAGAGTAGGGTTGAACTATAATTAGGGTTTCGGTCAAGGTTTAGCCTGGGATTGGGATAAGGGTTAGGGGAAAGGTACTGTTCATATATTTTAAAGTTTCTAATGTCAACTAACTAAATTTGTTTTGTAGCACTGAAGCACACAATTGAAAGTTTCTATAAAACTTGAAATTTGGCCAATTGACTTATGACTTATTGGACACAAGAAACAACGGCCTCCCTTAATCTATTTCGCTTGTAAAGCACTCTAGAGTTACCTTGTTTCCAAGGTACGAATACCACCACACTCCATCGTAGCTGTATGATAGAGTGAAGCTCTTCACCCACTGGCTGACGTCTTGTCTGCCCTGAGTAGAGATTCGTCTAATCTTCACCCATTTTGCGAAATACACCTGAAGCCACTGGTTCACGTTATTATGTCTTGCAGACCAGGCGCCGGTCCGACCGCCTCCAGACTGGAAATGTAACCTGGCATTGGCAGCTCGGTGGGCGGCGTTCCAGATGGTCGAGGCCGAGATGTGCTTCCCAGGAATTTCTCCGCTCTGCATTCCAAGAGGCACCATGCACTTGGGAAGTGGTAGTGGAGCTGATTCGGATAAAAGAGATTATTCGTAATGTGATCAAAAATTTATAATGCAAAAAGCACCGGGGTGAGAATGTTGTTTTGTCAACACTCGCCAGTACTACGTACATGTTCATTACGCATATATATAAATAAAACAAAAACAGATTTGCAATATATTAAACTTTACGACGCATAAACGCCAGTACTATAAAATACCGCAACGTATCCGACAAATTTCTTTGTTAACCCTTTCAGCCTCAGCCAGTTTATCAGTGTGTAAATTTTCCTTACATTATCCATACAAAGATCAAACACAACCACTTAACTAAGATGAAAAACATTTTCCCGACCAGTTTACGAGGAAACTATAAGATAGGAAAATTCAGCAATACACATTATGGCGTGCTTCGGGCCGAGAGGGTTAAATATGATTTAGTGAGTATCACGTTCCAAGACTGTTACGAACATGCAGTGAGAATATAATGTACTTGCCATCTTCTATTTGCATTTTTATCTCTAAAGAAAACATGGCTAATATTGAGACTTCAACTTCCTGAATTGCTTTCAAACTCCACGAGTACATTTCAGTAGCTTTCCTGAAACTCCAAATTTATTTCAATAAGTGAAATTGTTACTTTCTTAATTGGAAAATACAAATCTGAAGTCAGTTAATACAGAACTGTTCTGATACTGTAAATGACACTCTGTTTGTCTGTTTTCTTTGATATTTTGTTACAGTTGCTTGTTTTTTTATTGGGATTTTCTTTAAGCATTCGTTTACGTTTAAAGGAGGTATCTTAACTTAATTAGATTTTGTATATGGCAAATGCATATAAATATGGCTAAAAGTTTAGTAAAAAATCACCGAAGGTTTTCCTCCGCTGGTAGAACATTTTCAAATCTGCCAAATACTTAAAATACATGTACATTGCGAGCTCGTTTCAACTTTTTGCTGCCCCAACTACTTTATAAGTAGCTGTTCATATATTTTTTACCTGATCTGCATCCATAAAACTCTGTTCTCATGGAAACATGTCCATGCCAAGACCTGATGTTAATGCGAATAAATATAGCTCTGATTGGAGGAGAAAGGGCGTGAACGACAATTCCATTGCGGTCGACATTTCCTGCAAAAAGCTGAAAGCAAGGGACACAAGTTAATGTTCTGCTATTTTCAGCAAGGGAGGTCTGGTGTTCAGGAGACTTAGTGAGTTCATTTATAGCACTACGTTTGGTAAAAAGCAATACTCAAACCAGAAGGACAATCGATAGAAATACAGAACAAGCAGCAAGAACATAACGCACTTATTGTCAGAAAGTACATCTAATCTCGTGGAAAAGCATCTGAACCAGATGACCTGGATTTGACAGCTCTGCCGTCAGTAGCAAATCAGAGGCCGCGAAGACGTTTTGATCGGCGGTCCATGCATTACAATTTTTTTTATTATCTTGGCGTCAAATTCTCACCAAAAGAAACGGTAAAGTTAAAGTTAGTTTAAACGTCTAATAAAGTTGAAAGTTCTCCAAGTTTTTCACGCGCTTGCTGGGCAGTTAGAGCCTGGACGAGGACCGACTAACAATGCATTGCGCGCGCAAATCGTGATCAACTGGAATTACATCATGAAAGTACAGAAAACCGATAAGGAAATAAGAATGGATGTACTACTGTCATAGTTTTTTCCAAAATATAATTTATAATGAAAACGTGATAACATATACCGAGAGCAACGGAGGGAGTGTTTTTATCATCAATTTCAACTAGTGATAATACTTACCTGCTTGTTCTTGTAAGGAAAAAAGTGTCCGCCATCTTGGCTGTACGAGAGAGTGTAACTCTTCACCCACTGGTTAGCGTCAAACCTTCCCTGTGTAGCCACTCGACGGATTTCCATCGTGTGACCAAAGTTCACCTGGAAATACTGTCCCCGGTCGTTGTGTCTAGCGGACCACGACCCTGTACGTCCCCCGTGGGGGCGGAAGTTGAGCCTGCCGTTAGCCGCCCTGTGAGCAGCGTTATAGTCACTTGAGGATTTGATGGCTGCATCCTTGATCGCACCACTTTCCATTCCAACAGGCGCAACGCATCTAGGGCGAGGTATGGTGAAGCCTAGAGTGGAATCAACGAGTTTTATTTAAAGAATTTAATTAAGATTTAAAGCAAGTCATTTCATTAAAAGTATTTATAAAATCTCAAGCTGTGATAATTAGCAAATTTTATGGAAACTTCAATCATGCAACACGCAGGATTCGTATGTATTTTAAAGTAAAGAATTCAAGAACTTTCAAGTGTGTTCTTCTCCAAACATATTGGTGAAGTAGTTAGACGAACAAAATACGGCAACGCTTTTACACATTAAAGAAGTTTTTTTTATTTTCTTAACTGGATAACTTATTTTCAAGCTGTCGGATTTGCACGCTGTTTTTTACTCTTTAGGGTAAGAAAAGTCATTGCAGCAACAAAATTAAGGTTCTTGACTCTTCAGAGCTATTTTTATAGACTTTCAAACACTAAAGTCTAAATTCAAGGGTTTCCAAGTCCCTGAGGAACGAAAGTCAAATTCAAGGACCGTACAAATGCTGAATATGAACATATTGCTTAAAAATACATTTAACAAAAGATGAACGTTATAAACTCAGAAACGTTTGCTGTTTTAGATCCTCTAAGACCCAGGGGTAGTTAGGCTCAGGAGCATCCGAAGATGGTTGTTTAAAAACTGAAACTGCATTTTATCAAACACGTCACCTCGCTTGAGCTATAGTGATAACAACAACAACACAATGCATGACTGCTTAATGTAGATTACAGCTATATTTTCGTACTTACCGGAATAACAGCCGTACAGTTCTGCTCGCATGGACACGTGACCGTGCCATGTCTGCGGCTGAATTCGCACGTAACGCGCAACAATCGCTCGACTCAGTTTATGATTGACAACTGCGTTGCGATTAACGTTCCCAGAGAAAACCTGCAACCATTGCACACACAAAAAAATCTTTTTTCAGTGAAAACTCAGGAGTTTGTACTTATGCTCAAATACATGAAAAAAATATTTGATTCTGATTGGCTAAGAGAGTGCAATTATTATGTAATTCTGGAAAGGAAACCGTTGACGAGGACGCGCGCGAGCAAACATTTTCCCGCAAGTTAGGCAACACACGCCAATGGCCTGGTCACTGCGTTTTTAGCAATTTTGTTCGAAATTGCTCGATACTATTCTATTGCAACACTCACTGGCTTAATTAATTTTTTTCATGTATATGATTAACAAGTAATCATATTATTTCTAGTATATAGTATCACCGAAATAATTTGTTTTGACCGTTATATACTCGATTCACCTTCCTGAGAAGCATGCTCTTTTTCTGTCTTTGCTACTCTATAAATACTTAATTCATTATATATTTGTTTAAAAAACGTTACAATTTGTCTCCGCTCTTTTTGCTATAAAAATTAAGGTAAGGTGCAGGAACTTGTTAAGCCCTTATGGGTTGTTTCCTACACCTTCCACGTTTATATTATTGAATTGTAACTAAAAATGTTGTTTTGTAAAAGTGGAAATAAACAAACTGTTAAACTGTTAAACTCGTTCATTTTGGAGTTGATTTGCATGAGAAGTGTTTTTCAAATTCGTCAACTGAACTTGAAATAGTATGATTACAGCTACTAATTGACTGACTTATAGGCACCGTCCTTGAAAGGTATAGTATATGCTTTGTTTTTATTCGATTTAAACCACATATAGAAACAACAGTTTAAAAAAATTTTGGGCTCATTTCGCCAAAAAATTAAAAACAATGAGCTCGATCAAATTTGCTGGTTTCTTACAAAAGAAAGCGTGCAAGCATTAAATAATTAGCAAATCCTTATATATGCAGTTACTTTTTGTACACCATCTTAACTGTTTTACCTTGTTATAGAGATACCACCACACTCCATCGTAGCTGTATGAGAGGATATATGTCTTCACCCACTGGTTGGCGTCCTGTCTTCCCTGAGTGGAGACGTAAGTCACTTTTGCCCATCTACCGAAATTAACCTGAAGGTACTGGTGGGCGTTGTTAACCTTCGCCGACCACGCGCCGGTCCGTCCACCTCCAGCTCTAAAATGCAGCCTGCCGTTTGCAGCCCGATGGCCCACGTTCCAAATGGTTGAAGCAGTGATCTGCTTGTCAGGTATCTGTCCACTTTGCATGCCAAGAGCAACAGCGCAGCCAGCACGGCAGCCATATAGCTCCGCCCTCATTGAGACATGACGATACCAACTTTGTGGGTGAAAACGAATGAACCGCGCTGTGATAGCTGGAGTCAGTCCATAGATAACAATACTGTTGCGATCGCGGTTACCTCTGAAAACCTAAAGTGATAGAATAGAGTCTTAAAAAGCTTCCGGGGAAGTAACAGCAAAAGGTAAAAAGGAAAAGCACAGAGAAGAACAAGAGCAAGAAGTTAAGGAAGGGCGAGAGCAAAAGCAACAGCACAAGCAAGATTAAGAGTAGGATTAAAACCAAGGGGATATACAATAAAAACATGAACATAATACAAATATAAAAGGCTAAAATACTGTTTAAAAGTTAAAACCAAAAGGAAAGCTTTATTGCTGTAAACCCGGCTTTAAACAAAACAGTTTTTGCACCGGTCAGTTTTATATAGAGGAAGAACGAAATCTCGTTTGTGCCTGAGAGAGTACTTGCTGGTTCTTCCGGCAGGAAAGAGTTTGTGCAGGCTGTTAGCAAGAGAAAGAACTGAAGAGCAAGAACAAGAACAAAATCAAAGTCATGAGCAAGAACAAGAGAAAGAACAAGATCACGAGCATGAGGAAAAACTGCAGAGCAAAAGTAAGGGCAAAAGCAAGAGCAAGAGAAAGAGCAAGAAAAGCAAAAAAGGCAGGAGTAAGAGAAAGAAGAAGAACAAGGGCAAGGGAAAGTGAAAGAACTGAAGAGCAAGAGCAATCCTGAGGAGAAGCAAGGACATGCAACAGCAAAGGCAAGAAAAAGAAAAAGAGCACAAGAGCAAGAAGAAGAGCAAAAGGAAGACCAAGGACCAGAGCAACAGTAAGAGGAACAACTGAAGAGCAAGGGCAAGAACAAGAGCAAGAAGAGGAAATACAGCAAGAATAAAACAACAAAGAGAGAAATTAAAGGATAAAGCCCAAAGCAAGACTGGTTTTTACCTTGTTATTCTTGTAATGAACAAAATAGGAGGGATCCATACTGTAGGACAGCGTGTAGCTGGTCACCCATTGATCAAGGTCCTCCCTTCCCTGGGTAGCCACTCGAGTGAACTTCTTAGCTTCACCGAAATCAATCTGAAGCCATTGCGCTTTATTGTTAACCTTTGCAGACCATGCACCTGTACGACCCTTGCCGGCGTGGAAGTTGAGCCTGCCGTTAGCCGCCCTGTGTGCAGCGTTCCAGATAGTGGAGGCGCTCATGGCTCCATCCGGTACCTTGCCGTTTTCCAGTCCAAGAGGTGCAACACATTTTGGTTTGGGAATTGAAAAGCCTGAAATAGGCATATTTGGTATTAAAAACATTGTTTACATTTAGATTTGGTTGAACTTTTAATTTAATTGCTAAAAATGCTTAAAAGGTTTCTGTTATTAACGAAGTAACACTGACTATATTTTGCTTTCGTGCATTAATCCGTATAGATTTTGTTAAACGTTGACTTGCCACTCGGCTGATTGTAATTGAACGAAAATGACCGCTGGCTTCAAAGATGTTAACAACAGGTCTTTGAAATCTGCTTCCGAAACTCAGCAGTATTGTAATCACGCTGCTGATAAAGAAATAGTTTCTTAGAAATACCGCCTTTTATCTCTTTCTTAAAAAGCTAAAATCAAAAACCAAAGTTATAACGGCCATGTTAGGCGCATCATCATTTGAGTTTCGGATCGTTAAGAGAAGTCATCTAGTTTTTATTAACTGAATTAATAGACCTCTGTGATAATGCTAGTTTTCCCTAGTTCCAGTTCAGCCACGGTACAAAATGCTGTATCGTCATGTTACACACCCAGAGCGAACTGAAACGAAGAAAAATTTGCATTCGCTATGCGGTCTATTAGATCATATTTGCATGCACAACCAAAGCAGTCAACATCTACGTTTTTGTTTAGAAAGTAAGAATCCCTTCCAAAAGACCGAAACCCTTCAATGTATAAGCTATCAATGTTAAAAGCAAGACATGTCAGTAGAATACAGTGTTTACCTGAAAAGCAACCGTAGAAGTCCGCTCTTAAGGAGATGTGACCATACCAGGTTGTCGGGTGGATTCGGATGTAACGAGCAATAATGGGCGGATAGAGTACGTGAGACACGACGGTATATCGATCGCAATTGGCCTTGAACATCTGGTTAGATACAAAAATACAGGCATTAATCACTTCTGGTCAAAAACACCCGAATTAACGTGCAAGGTTATAACAATTAACATGGCACTAAATACTCCAAAGTTTCTTTTCTTTTTTTTCGCGTACACTTGGGAGGGTGCGTTGTTACCTAGTACCTGTGCTATATCTCTAAACACATCTCGCGCGTTAAGAGGTCTCCTGTAGTATGTCAGAGACACTAAAACTTACTTTTTCTTTGTTTTAAAACTTCATCGAAAGCTCGATCTTGCGGTTCGTGTCTTAAAAATTTACATTTTTAGCAGTTTTAATGTAACATTTATGATTCGTTAGCCTGTTCAGTGTTTTGCTTTACAGGTTTTACTCTTTCACCTTTAACAAAACATTCTCCGGCATCACTAATAATAGTAATAATAATAATAAGAAGAAGAAGAAGAAGAAAAAGCAGAAGAATAGTAACAATAACAATAATAACAACAATAGCAATAACAACATTAATAATAATAACTAATAATAATAGTATCACAACAATAGTTTGTAATAATAGTTTATACTTCGATCACGCTTTTTCAACAACACTTTGTGAACAAAACGTTTAGATTACTTGTTGGTAACTAATCAAACGAACATTTGGTCAAGCAATAAATCAGGTATAAACATACATTCAATAAACATTAGCAACATTCCCCAAAAATTTCCGTACCACATTATATTTATACCACCACACTCCATCGTAGCTGTACGACAGAGTATAAGCGGTCACCCATTGGTCGATGTCCTGCCGACCCTGCGTGGAAACTCTCCTGATCTGCGCAAATGAACCAAAATCAACCTGAAGAAACTGATGGACGTTGTTGTACTTAGCAGACCACGCCCCTGTACGTCCCCCGCCGGGGTGGAAATGTAACCTGGCATTTGCCGCCCTGTGAGCAGCATTCCAGATTGACGAGGCTGTGATAAATCGATCGTGTATTGCCCCGCTCTGCATTCCCAATGCTGCCATACACTTGGGTCTTGGAACAGGGACAAATCCTGTTGTTAAATAAAGGCAAACAGTTTTCTTGGGTTCTGATAAACATTATTATTAGATTTTTCTGTAAAACTGTAAGTCTATATTTTTAAAGCATGGTCCCTCTAAATGCCAGCCTCGTAACTGAACGGTCCATCCTGCGGGAATAAAGTTATTGACTACATTATTACTATTATTATTATTATTACTATTATTATTATTATTATTATTATTATTATTATACTATCTGAAAAAATATTCGAAACTTGCAGCTATACAAACAAACAGAAAAAGTCTTACAACCGGAGTACATCAGGGGGGTGGGGAT
>JAOBYE010691071.1:0-15096 GCA_025403585.1 Parazoanthus swiftii
CCCCCCTCCTCCGCTTTGGTTAACAATTTTTGAAATATTTTAGAGGAAAACATTGTGGACAGAGAAACCCTTTTTCCAAAATTATGCATTCCGACCTCCCCCCCCCCTTTCCCCATCGTCATCCTTCCGAATTTTTTGGATCCGCGCCCGGTATACTCCTACACGTGTGGATGGGGCCTCAGTCTTATCGGGTGAATAGTGGATTTCGTACGCATATGTCCAAATTAAACCCATAATCCCTCTTTACAAGTTCAGCCTTCAGGTATATTGTGATGAATACTTTCAGTCATGTTTTCACAGCAAATCAAATTTAATTCACTTTTTTGTCCATTTCCTAATTTTACTTTGGTTTCGCACTCTTTTGATGCCTGCTTCTAGGTCTTAACTCCGTCTCAAATTATATTTAGTCTGAGCTAGGCTGAACGCTCTTGACCTTTCTCAGGATCTCAGCTTCAAATGTTCTTAAAAGTGCTTTTGATAGTTTCGGGAAATGAGTCTGTATAAATACGCTTAAATGCTGTAATGTGACTACTCAGTTCATATATGTACCCGAATGCGTTGCTACCGCTTTAGTTTATCAGAACCAACTGTAAAAATGCATTGTTCAATGATGATATTTATAGTAGCGGTTCACAACACCAACAACCACATCAACAACATCAACAACAACAACAACAACAACAACAACAACAACAACAACAACAACAGTACTTTATTTCACCTAAATAATAAATACGTAAATTACAGGAACTGATGAAATTGAGATAGAAGTAGGTGCTGGCTGTCTGGAATAACCATAAGGTCTAAGACAAGCCAGACAGACACTGTCCCATTTTCAAAATTTGTAGAAATAGACGTTCCCTTTTTGGTTTTCACCGAGTTTATGCCTGCGCCGAGTAGCTTAACGGACATGTTCTAAAATTTGGGCGTCTTTGAGCCTTAATTTTTTTTCATGATAAACCTTCTTATAAGAAAAGAGCAAATAACATCAAGCCGGACTTCACCAAAGGCTACTTTTAAAAACCTGTCCATTGAAGGCGTGGCGAAAGAAGGTCAAGAAGTATTAATTTAGCCCTCGGCCGGCAAGGCCGGACATTGAATTGAACCCCAAACCTTGTGTTGACATTTAGAGATCTAAGTTTAGAACGACTGAGTCAACAATATTTGTTGAAGGTTAAAACAATCATGTACACGCGCATTTTGCCCTGTGATGACCCTAGTAACAAATTTCGGAGCACTGAAGTGCCTGGCCATCAAATGTTTTGATAGTCCCACAAGATTCTACGCCTAACAGTGTAACAATTGCAGAATTTGTGCTCGGTGTTGATAGCGAGAAAAAGTTGGAAAAGGTTACATAGGGGTACCTTTCAAATGCTGTTATTTGAATGTCAAAGTTGTTTCCGTAATTTCCTCAGTACAGTATATGGTGTTCACTTCATATCTGATTTTACCGATGAGTCTCGCCGGCAACCACTATCCTGCGATCCAAAAGTCTCGATTCCAAATTCCACGTGTTTCGGTTTGGGGTTCTGGGGTAAATTTCAGGCAACCTTTCGAATCTCTATCAGTACTTTAAGATCTGTTTCTCCAAAAACAAACACTCAGTGTCCAATATTCAACAATATATATATTATATTGGTTGGGCAGTACGAAATTTTGTTAGTTCTAGCTCAAGACTGCAGAGTGTGTGCATTCTTCCGTACCCACAAACTAATTATTTTAAAAAAAAAAAAATGCAACACTTTGAGAAAATATTTTTATTCATTTATTTTTTTATTCACATTTAGATCAACCCATACATTTTTAGTTAGTTCTTTATGTTATATATACAGGAATATCGCAACTTCAGTTTGTCAGGATTTACATTCAATCGAGTATAAATTAAATTATTTTTGTCATTGTTGTAGCTTTGTCGAACTACTGTACACTGATCATGTGTAGATAAGAGATTTGTTTGACCATTTTTATCTTCGATCCCAAACATTGAATCCGGCGAGAATCTCCAAAAGTCAATCGTCATTTTAGTCATCGAATTTTCAATTTGACAATCTGACAATCTTGAATTTTTAAAATATAAAAAAAGAATTTAACGATAGGAAAGGAACAATTATAGATTTTTTATTAATTACTCGATGGTGAATAAATTACTATTTTGCTTTATCGTTTATCAAATACATACTCTAAATGGCTGCCATTCAATGTTTTAATAATAAAAATAACTAAAAATCTTATTCAGAGATTATTATTTTAATCCCAATAGTGTCTTAGAATCAACTGGATAAGAGCCTAAGAACAAGAATTTTGCCTCGAAACTGCCGAAATCCTTCAATTAGAAATTAAATTTCATCGGAAGAATGCTTGTGTGAGATACAGCTATTTTTGAAAGAAGATGAACTGTTGGTGTTTGTCACAGCAGGCGAATTCATGAAGTGGCTCCAACCTGACTACATTTGATTTGGAAACTCTCTCGTTGATGCCGCTTGAAATAAAGCTTGAATTAACATCAGAATGACTCAATGAATTTATAAAACGTATTGCTTACCCAGTAAGAATCGTTTGTGACGCTTTTGTAGGCAATTTTCAAAAACCCACCAGTAGCCCGACCACACTTGCAGTGTTTTTTTTCAGTAAACTGACATGTGTATATGTTAAGTTATAAAATGAGATAAACTTTGAGATACATATACTGCTTAACCACTGAAGCTACAATGCTGAGATAAAGCCGTGTCTTGCCAACCCCCAATTCTTGTTTTGAATATCAGCGAAGTAAACATTTTATGTTATGTCTCGCGGCTGTTTTGGTCAACTACTTATTTCTACGCAAAAATTGGCGTGTTTGATAAACAACTTTAGACCGGCAGAAGCAGCGGATATTTTGTAATATGTAATATCAGTAAAAATCAGAGGAGTAAGTTTATATATTTCAATGTCGAGTTGGTGCAAATTTGTGTCCGTACGCCAAATTGCCACTTCCTATAACAAGGCATTTACATGTTTCGTATACGGCTGTTAATTATAGACTTTGGGCGATAATTCGCGAAAGTAATATTGTCCTATAATTGTGACTTAAAATTTCGTTTTTTTGCATTCGTTTATAAAATTGAGGGTTTGAATTCAAAGTTAATCCAGTTTGTTTTCATCTAAATCTTAAGAGCTGGTTTTCTGAGAGGCAATGTTAAGATTAATTAATGCGTGATCAACGATGTTTCAGGTGAGTTCTGCGGCCGGCTTGGTCACTTGAATAATGACACCCCAACGGTCTTGTTTTCTATTGCTCTGAAAACAGCAATGTTATGAAGTTAATTATTCTGAAAAATAAGCAATAAATCCGGCTAAGAATATAAAAGGTTGAAGAATACAAATTACATGGTATTGATACCGTTGCACAAAAAGAAAGAAAGTTATTGCCCCATGCAAAAGGGTTTTTTCCATTGCCGCTTAATAGTTATTTATTTATGTTCTTGTTCTATCAGACAGATGGTAGCAAAATACTGTAATATATTTAGTAATAGTAAGAATATATGAATTATAGCAACAGCAATGTGTTAACTATGCATATAAGCTAAAAAAACATAGCAGGTGAGTACATGATCTGATAATATGAAACGTTTTAAGATTAGGGAAAATTTGACAAGGTGTTCAAGTACTGGGCACATCCACCATAAAGGAAATGAAATCTACATAGTGAAGTTCAACACTTTATCTAATGATTTGGAGTGATCTGGCTTTTTAATTCTTAAAAGGTTTGTTCTCATTTCTCACTGAATAACACTATTTCAAAACTCCAATGGACCATTTGCTATGGCGCAAGGATTTTTTTTTCAAGAGAATTCAGGTCAAATGTTGTAAATGCCCAACAATTTGCGCGTCAGATAGTCTGACCTGCCTACTTGTCACGTGGACAAAAATTACCCAATAAGCGCGCGAGTTTTACCTTGCCTGACGTTACGGCTGCCATTTTGTTTTTCCTTTGAAGTTAAAACGATTAGCGGAGTGGCGCTTTTTCTGTGGATTTTGTCTTAAGATATTCCTCCGATGTTTAGGGAGTCATGCATTTAGCATGACTGCATCGAACTCTGTAGTCAATGGGAGCGTTTTGGATGAATGCTGTTCAAATGTGTTTGCACTGGTAAGTTTGCCCTCCGCTCGAGTTTTATGGGGATTCTATTCGATGTCACATGTTACCGAGTTCCGTACACTTGTAACTCTTCGAAAATGCATCAGAATATTTATCTTAGTGAATTCAAACAATCAGTGTGCTTCATGAATGCAAACTAATCGTTTGTAGTCGGAAAGCGGTCGTTAAGCTAACGGAACAGCTTGTGTAAAGTCATCTTTCTAGGTTGTAGTCTAAATTATCGCATGTCGTAGTTGGACGTGCTTCGCATTTAACAAACGTTGAAATTAATTCATTCTAAATATCCACTCTAATTGCCTTTAGTGATCTGCGAAGCCATCATATCTCGAGCACTGTATCCAAACTTATGACTTTTACGTCTTGTAGTGAGATTTGTTCAAGCAGTTACTGTTTACACCCAGAGTGGGCTAGCCGCAGAAAAGCCAGCGACAAATTTAGATCATTGCTATGGCGGAACTTCAATTCGGCTGAGTTACTCAATAGAACATTTACAAACAACCTTCCATGGCGCTTTTCGTGCGTTTACACGATTCATTGAGAAATCCTCATTGTTTATCTTGGAGGAGTAATTTTCTCTTCAATACGAAACGGAAAAGTTGAGATCTTGACGAGCTTTGTGCTCTTTCGATTTCAAATAACATGACATTCATGCCTGACAGTTTGAAGCCCGCCGAATGCTGTCTGGTGTGAAAATGTATTTAATAGCTACTTTCAGAATCACGTTCATGATCCGCAAGTTTACTGCGGGCTTAGGCAGTGTACTTTAAAAATCATGCTACTTGTTGGCGATGATCTGCATTCTTAAATGATAATTAATCGAGTAGATTTGGTAGTAATATTACGGATAAATGTGTTTGGACATACCTGCGACCGGATTGCCGATTCGAATGCTTGCATGTGCGGTTGTCGTGGCGGCGAAGCTAAGGGATGATTTCTTATCGACTAGGCTATAATTTCATCACATACTGTCTAGAAGCTTTATTTTAGCGCCCTCTACTTCCTATAGACGGTACCCTGTCGTGAACGGTAAAGATATTTGCACTGCAAACCCTCTGGTTACATCATGCAGCCGTTAACTTTCCATGCAAGTCTCGGAAATCAAGATCAACCAGACGCACCTAGCTCGGAAGTTTGGTTTTAGGAAGCCGTGTAACTTTTTCCGTGTGTAGATATAGCTATTTTGAATTATTTTTAACAGCCAGTCGAGTTCTTATTGGAAAAGAATTGATCTTTGCTTTCAATTTCATCGAGCTGTTGCTTTTATCGTTAACTGAATGAGTCGCCGGTGTTTGTTGAATCTTACATTAAATATGTTTTCACAGTAATCGTGATTAGAATTCGAATATTTATCAGGCACTATATTAGGTTGGCTCTGAAGACACATTCAGCTTGTTGAGGCAATACTCTTAAAAAAAGTCACGATTTCGTTGATAAATTATCACAGAAAAGCAAGGCGAATACCTATCAACAATCCGCAACAACTGAAATGCACAAACAAATAAATTTCCTTGTCAATTTCACAACAACAAATTATTCTGGAGAAAGGTCGAGATAACATATCAGACGCGATTAGAGTGTGATAACATACAAGACTTCTCCCTTCCTTTTCCTTGGAGCTTGGTTTTTGTCCCAGTTTTGGTACAGTATTCAAATAAGGAATATTAGATAACAAAAGTGTTGTTGTATACTCTGTTTTTTTTAACAAAATCTTCCAGTGACAATTTTTTAGATTAAAAGAATAAAGATTTCCTGTAGAATGATATTTGGACCTTATCAGCTCATTCTCAGATCATATTGTAGGTGATAATACTGAAACAGTGTGAGTGATTATAACTAGGAAAATTATGCAGTTTAACTTGAGCTTACATTTGTTTGAGTCATTAGGTTCAAATGTTTTGCTATATACCATGAAAACAAATAATAAGCTTTTGCTAGTAAACACAATTCAATTTGTAATTATGTGAATACATCTTGCAGGTATGAACCAGATCAAATAAACGATGTTTCTAGATTTAGCTTCTTCATTGTTTTCAACACTTGGTGAACAATTTATCTTCAAGAAATTGGGGACTTTACAATGTCTTTAATACACATCGTGTTTTTGGGCCATTTTTTCTCAAAAACAACATGTAGCTAGTTCTTATGTTGTACTAAGTAGGTCTTCATTGTTTTTAACTTCAGTCCTGTGAATTTCTAAATATATTCAAAATGGATAGCATTTCTTCACTTAAGCATCACAAACTATTGTAATGTGAAGCCGAAAAAACTAATCTGATCAACCATACAAATATAGATGTGGCTTTGGTACTGCAGTGATTTTGGAAAGCGAAAAACAAATTTTAGGATTGATTTTTATAAGACCATGAAATGAATGTGTAGTTGTTTGCCAACCTACAGCTGTTGTGAGTTTGTGTCAGTGTCTTAAGAGCATGCAAATTTTCTGCCAGGTGTCTATTGTGCAAGAACTTCAAACAATAAATACTTTACTCAAAGTATATTGAGTAATAACTACTAAATTCTTGATGTAGACTATATTTTTAAATTAATTCTGATTTTGTTTTTGTTTCAAAGTTGAACTTTAAGTTAAAGGTGCCATTACCCAAAGTAACTAGTTTTGAAATATGATTAGGGGCAACTGCTGTTTAAAATTTCATGGTCACTTGTATGCAGTTAAATTATTTGTTGTTTTATAAAAATGATTCCTGGCCTTCATGCACAGTTCTGTACAAATTACTTTTGTTAGTTAGAATAGAAAGTGAAAATAATACCTTTTTTGAAATAATTAATATATATCTCCACACTCAGAATTTTTGTGGTTTGTAGTATCAGAAAGCCAAATCCTGGCTTCCTGTTTTGTAATTATCCTTCATCTACCCTATTAGATACATGTAGAAAACAAAATAATTGAACATCATGTCTATTTGTCCTTCTTACAGCAATTGTGTTAAGAGTTATTTATAATTAAGTAAAATATATAGATTTGTAACTTAATGATATATTTACTAGTCAGTGTTTCTTGTTTAAAAAAGTTATGGTGATGTGAGATGCAGAATGCAAAGTTCTACCGAATAGAGTAAAATTGTAAGTTTAGAGTATATTACATGTGGATGTTGCTCCACGAAAACCTTCAAGTTTGTTTTCATTGATCTGTCAAAGTTTTGTTGAATGTTAATAAAATGATATAACCATTTAGGTATTGCTGTATATTATGATTTATATTTTTAACATTCAGTGAAAGTTACATAGAGCAAATGATTTTTGTCATGCAAAATTTCTAAGGTACACAGTGATTATGTATCTTTGACCTGGATTGTCAAGGTCAAATGACAACCTGCTAGTTTTTAAGAAAAAATAGCAATAAATGTGTTTAAACATTTTCTCTTTATTTTAAGTCAAAAACCTGAGTAATATTTTGACTTTTGGTGGTGGTGAGCTCACAAAATTGAATGTTAATATGAACTGGACTTCAGCAATTTCCTCTGTTTTTCTTACTTAGTACTCGTACCAGAACTCAAATCTATGTGACATTTTTTACAACCTAGTTAGAAATGTAATTAAAGGAATGTTTATTCCAAGGATTGTACTATGATTTTAGAGTAGCTAAACATATTTTTATTTAATATTTAGTTTACTGTAAATGATCTATTTAACATCCACTCTGTTAATAAATTTATGCCTTTTTTAATAGATGCCCAGGTCAACTAGGGTTTTAGTTAGATGCTCCTCTCTATTAAATGCCCCATATCTAGTAAATGCTCTCCGGCGTTTGTTAGACATTTGTATGAAATAACTTTTGAGATCACCATTTGCAGACTGTTGCAATGTTCAGTTACTTGACATTGATTTGTTAAACTGCACTTATCGCAATAGTTTTGCTGTGTTAAGTATTGATGTTAAGAAGTGTAAAATATCGATTGTAATAACAAAAGGCTCTCCCCAGTAGGTGCCTCTTATCTATTAAAAGCCCCCAAAAAACCCTTATAATTAAATAAATGCCAAGGGTGTTAAACAGATCATTTACGGTAATTGAAAACTAGTTGCATTTGGTTTCAGACTGATCTCTGTGGCTTGAAATGGCGAAAATATACCAGCCACAAGGTCCCTTGCAACAATCCTGTGGAGGATCCTGTCCTGTCATCCTTCACCTCGGCCCTAACACATGACATTCTATGTTCCTGGAGAGGTGTGCCACAATCAAACCAGAAGCTTCCAAATAGTGACACCAACCTTGCGGCAGCAAAGGAGTTGTGGGTGTTTTGGTTTGGGGACGATCTCAACTTGACTGGAATTGTTGCTGCAGATTTAAAAGGCTAGTAACTATTTTACTACATGTATATATATCTAGTAACACATTGATAAAACTTGGGTAAAATTCATGATGATGATTTCTCACTCCAAAAAAGTGAGAAATCAATTCATTTGTTTGTCATGAATATGATATTGAGGGCAATCTTGAAGTAGTACTACAGGGGTGAAAGATTATAATGTTTTGCAATTATTTTATTTCCTAACCTAAGAAGATAAAAATGATATTTGCAAGTAGACGTGTGCACTGTATGAATAATAAATGTAATTCTAATTCTAATTCTAAACTACAGTACTAGGTTTCCCTGTGCATCAAATACACCTTACAGTACTAGGTGTCCCTGTGCAGGGCTTGAAATAAAATTAATAATTGGTTTCCAGACACCATGACCGGCCAAGTTCATTTTAGCTTGGTCACATACCGTTTCAGACCAGTCAAACTTATATGATAAATAACTCTTTAAACAGGGGCCCATGAACCAAAAAAGTTGTTGCTTAGATTTGGGGGGGGGGGGGGTTCTTTTTTTCTCCCTTACCTCCTAAGGGGGCCCCAGAGGGAAAAGGAGTTTTAAGAACTGCAAGTCAGTACATCACTACTCTAGCTGTACTGTTATATTTTATAATTAAAACTATGCTAATAAAGTATTTGTCTGACTAATTACTTGACTTTATCAATCCCCTCCTTACACATGTAATATGTACTAGGTGGTAATCAGCATTACAGTCAACTCTACATGTAGTTACTGCATGAAAAGTTGAACTGGTGCATATTGGAGGGCGGCACTTTTTATATCTCATTAAAGACAGCATTTACGAATCTGAAGACAGTTTAAGTACGTAATATTAAAATTTTTATGATATTGGGATTCAGTTAACATTTTTGCTGGAAAGGAGATGTAAATGTGTGGTATCCATGTCTTAATTTCATTACTTACAACAACTATGTACTGTGCATTAAAAATGATGTTGTTGTTACCAGGTACAATAATAGTTGTTATGAACAGAGCTGACACAGTTTAAAATGATCTGGTAGTTAAAATGTTTCAGTCTTCTGTGACCTTGAAACTTTATTAATCAATTGCCATCACATTACCTTTTGTACTTTAGTTAATAGGAGTGCTAAAAACTGTATTTCAAAACTTAATTGTGCTTTTGAGATGAACAAATAAATACAACTTTATATTGATAGTACCCACTAGCAGAAAATATATTCTCTGTATTGGCCTTTATCACCTGGTGACTCCAGCCAATACAGCATGTATTTCTCTCAACTGGCTACCAATATAAAGTGGTATTTACGTCTTAAAATCACAGTTAATTTATAGAATAGCTGAATATTGTTTAAGTTTGTACTTTGCAATTAAAAGTAAATGATGAGTGAAATACATGTATTGTAAAACATTCCATCAATTCAATTACCCTAACTCTTAGTTTCTACATGTAAGTTTGTTTTTAATGTCAAATTGTATTTGTAATCACTATGTATTGTTATTATTATAAATTGTATGTTTTATAGTCATTGTTATCTAGTATACGTGACCCAGTACATGAAAGCATACCAATGCTTTTCCATTCAAATGGGATAATGAATGCTCAGTGAATGCTCACTGAATGCTTTAGAAGACATCTTGAACATTTTCCCCAAGTGTTTTAAACAGTGGATGAAGTTGGTCTTTTAATTATGAAACATTTAACCAGGTTTATTAAATGATAAAAATTATATATGACAAAAGCGAATCTTTCATTTTTTCCAGAATTTAGTCGTTGTATTGAAGTTTAATTTTCCAACAAGATGCAAAACTAATTATGTATTGGAGGTCACAAACATAGTTTTCTACATTATAAAATGAGTTTATTGGAGTGATATTCATCAAAACTGTACCATGGCATAAAGTTTTACATGTACCATTCTTTCTATGTCAGAATGAAACTGGGTCTATCATCATTGTTGAGTAAAATAAAAAAATCTCACTTAGCAAAACAAAATCCTTTTACAAGTGTATCAGAATTCACTGTGTGAGTGATTGACAGTTTACAAAAGTTACACCCTGATTGGCTGACATAAACACAACAAGAGGCTTTATCAAAAGCCTAACTTGGGCCAAGCCATGTTCTTTTAAGCAACTAGTTTAAAATAGACTGAAACAGCATATGCCTTCATTTCACTTGTCACTACAATGCGTACAGTACTTTGCCGAAGCATACATGAAACATAGGTTGAGAATAATGGATGCTGGTTTTAAAAAAAAAAAATGGCCAGCAAATGGTTTATATATGATTATATGCTATAGTGCTGTGTTTTCTGCTAATATGATATTGTTCCGTTTTGCTGTGAAAAGGGAAAAAAAAAAAAAAATGCAAGGGAAAAAAATTCGATACACATCCGCCAGGAATCGAACCCGTGCCATGTTGAATCCAAGTTCGATCAGGTTACCAGTCCAATGCACTAACCACTGCGCCACCACGCAAGCTAACGCATGGGCAGGAAAATCGTGACACAAAGAAAAATAAAATAAAAATAAAAACAGAGCCAAAACCTCAACTTGGTGCCTTCCGGCCCGAGTAACAATTAGACATGAGACAAAGACCTGTATCTGGTACAACGTAGACAAAGCACAATTTGAATGTTATAACTAAAAGAAAATGTTTTAGGGGAGCATGTACACAATTCCGTATAGTGAAAGATATCAACAATGACACAAAGTTTAAAGACCTCAAAAAATTATTTTCTGATGGATGCATGTGGAACACTAGGTTCCAAAGGAGCTGACACCACTTTCAGCTGAATCGGGGAAACCTGTCAGCTGTAGTTCCAGAACAGCTAATCCATAGTTGTTTCACTCTGCAAATTTAAGCCTTCATGAAGATAAGCTCAGACATCAAAAAATCATGAAAGTTGTGCAGTGAAGCTTCTTTCATTCTTTACAAAAGAAAAACTTGCAAACTGCAACACAGATGATTGGTAGCCACAAAGAAATTGCCCCGGACACAACAGTGTTGTGCTCCCATCAAGATCAGCAGGATTGCCAAAGCAAATTCTTATGGCACTCTTTTTTTTTCCTATTTCATGCCCTGTGTTGGTTGATCAAAACAGTGCAATTGCAGAGTCGAGAGTTTGATTAGCTCTTCTGTATGCATTGCTGTTGAAAACCAATCAGAAGGCAGGAATCACCAGTGATCTCAAAATGGGTATAATTATAAATGTAATTGTAATTACAGATGCTGCCCATGGCTGTTGGGAAGATGGGTTACCACATGAACCAAGGTCACTGCTCTTCAAGGCCCTCCACAATTTGCTAGAAAGGTAAGTTTTAAAATAGGTGGCATCACCCAGGAAAACATACTCTAACGGCTTTCTGTTAGAAGGGTGAAAGAAACAACTTACGGACCACCAGTTTAAATGGGTTCCACTGAAAGGTCGAACAGGTCATTGAGTATTGTGAACTCGTTGTGTAGTCGCTTGAAAGACTCATGAAAAATTGCAAACAGGCAGCTGAACCGTTCTAACAGCTTATGAAAACTTTGTAAGCTTTAAGGTAAGTGTATAGGGGATATGGCTGAATACTAGTGTCTGCTACATGTGGACAGTCTGGTGCATAACTGATTTTGGCTAGCACAGTCATTTGCCCAAAACATCTTTGCAATGACAAAAGGCTGTGTGGAACTTAGTGAAGATCCAAGGGTTTATGTATGTTTTAGTGTCTGTACTAAATACTGGTTTATATTAGGTTTTAGTTTAGCTGACTCATTCCAAGAATAGCAGATCAAACAGAGTGGAAACATTATTTTTTTGTAAGTTGCTTTTGAATATAGAAGCTTAGAAATACTTCACCTGGTTGGCATATAACACTATTATTGTAGGTGTAAATTGCATTTGATCAGATTAAGACTTGTCAGTTCAACCAATTTGTACAAATTTATTAATATGTGAAGTTCTGTCTGTACTAATTCTCTACTTTGAATCTCCAGGTGTCTGTTATCAAAAAAGTTTATTCGTCTTGGAAAGTGGTTCTTAAGGCCTTGGGATGGCAGCAGTGCAGATTCCAGGTTTGTTAGTTGCTCACTAGCAAAGCCCTGACTAAATACATGTAAAACTATGTAGATGCAAGTCTATGCAAGCCAATGCAAACTGCACTTAATTTGGTTACCAGTGCATAAACCTGCACTGACTTGCACTGATCAGCTTTGAGCGAGCTCAAATTTAACACAAGTTCATGCAAGTTCTTCATCAGTGGTCGGATTTGCTCAGAATTGCATTGACTTTTCTATACATTTGGGCTGACACTTAACAGATGGCACAATCAGTATGACTGCCATAAGAACCTGCATATTAATAAGTTAGTAAGACAAGTTTTAACTAGCACTGAGATCAAAAAGACAGTCAAAATTGTTAGTTTCCAGCTTGTTTTGATAAGCCTGGGTTAGTATATACATGTACAGTAGGGCAGGGGGGGGGGGAGACATTGAATATGCCCATCACCTCAGGATTGACAGATGCTTTGGTCTCCAAGATTAAAAGTTGAATTACATGTAAAACTCGTAATTTAGATCTTATTTGTTCATGTGGTGTTTTGATTATTGCTAAACATGTATGTTTTGAATTATAAAATTGAAAGAAAAATCCTGCCTTTCGAAGAAGGGGCAATTACAAGTAATTATCATTTAAAATGATCAAAGTCAACAACTTCTCTGATGCTGTACTGTTGCTCTTTGGCACTGACACTGGTTCATTTTTTTTGTAGCAACAACCTGTCCTTTTCATTCTCGTTCTTTGTTCACGGGGAGAGTTCTGTTTGTACAGCTGTTGAAATCCAGCAACGTCCACAACTGAAGACTCTTAGCCTTGAGGACATTGCCATTGCTGCTGCGAGACCAAATGGCCTTCCAGGTGAACCTATTCTCCTGTGTTGCATAAATTTGAGCAATTTTGTAACAATCCTGGCATTCGAATCCTTTAACTTTAAAATGTTGTTGCAGTTTCAGAGTTCTGGAAGGGGAGGTCCAATCCAGTTCCTTGACTTATATACCATATTTTGCCATGTATAAATCGACCCAGTTGTATTAATTAGTCAACCTTTTTGCAGCCAAAAACAGCAAGTTCAGAGTTTTCACGTGTAAGTCGACCCCCATGTTTTTTTGACAAATTTTCACCACAAACAAAGAGTCAACCTGGAGGTTCTGGCCTGCAGTCACACAAAAACAGCTCATATTAACTGTACACTGTGAACCAGAGTGACCCAGGGCACAGCTGGATGACTGGGGTACTGTTAGCTGTGCGTATTTTCCTATTTAGTTTCTTTCTCTTTTTTGTTTTTCTTCAAGATATTAAACAGAGACTGTAGAAGTAATACTGCAGCATTAACTAAAAAATTATTTGATTTAAAGTTATTCATCCAATTATGGCCAGTAATGATCTAACATGTAATCATAAACACAATCAAATGTACATGTATGCTGCCAAATTATAATATCCAGTTTGTTGTTTATCTGTCTCTTTTTATTTTTGCTTCAAGTTCAATCTTAAATGATAGTTCAGTGCTACTTACCATTGATAATGACTTGTGTGGAGTAGATATAAACCAAAAGTTAAAAATTGTTGCAATGGTGGAAGGTGAATATACATGTATACAGTACATGTAGTGATGATGGTCAAAAATTTGTACACAACACAAAAAGTGCATAGTTATATTTTTATTGAAAAGTTTTCTTTATTGCTTCAAGTTCTTGTGGTACTAAGCACTTTCATTGAGTTAAGAGGGGTAATAAGACATTTTTTAATTTTTTGATCCATGTACAAGTTGAGTGTAACTTTTAGAGGTAAATTGACGTGAGAGGGTTGACTTATACACAGCAAAATACAGTGAACCTCAAATATAAATTGTCCTCCTCTGTATTGGCCTACATGTAGCATGCAAAGCTAATCTCACTACTAAAAAGGTTGGGGATAATATTAAAGTTAACTTCATTTTCAATACAACAATAAATTATTATCTCTGAACACCAAGAAACCCAGGTTTTTAAATTTGGAGCCATCTAATTTTACTTTGTCGAGACCCAGCTTCTTCAGGAGAGGTACATGAATGTACTGTTATAATGCATCTAGCAAAGAGATTGCTTTAAAATTCCTGTAAATTATTTTCTGATTGATTTAGATTTCACGCTCTTTGGGTGAGAGGACAGGGGGACCTAGCCTTCCTCCAGGTTTTTTTGATAGTCTACCATTGATATTTAAACAGACTGTTGTAAACATGTTTTTCCCATGGCACCTTGCAGTTGTGCTGAGCCCATATGCAGTAGATGCTGCTCTGACAGGTCAAGCTTACCATTTGGATGATGCAAACATTTCCAAGTTAATTGCCGAGTGGGAGAAATTTTATCCACTGGATACAACACCAGATTGGTGTTCTATCAGCGGACCTGACCAGGAGCTCCCAGCAGTAGTGGTGGTGGTAGTAGGTGATGTTCAGATGTGTTTCCCAGCAGCCTATGTCATGGTGCCTGCTTACGCCAATGACACCAGTGCATGTAAGTTGGAATTGTTGACAGTTGGGAAAACGCATGATCAACTTTGTCATCATCCTTTTTTGCTAAACCAGTCTTGAAGCTGTCACAAAGAATAAATTTTGCCAAAAAGTTAGTACAGATAAAATGTG
>JAOBYE010691071.1:15196-26270 GCA_025403585.1 Parazoanthus swiftii
ATCCTTTTTTGCTAAACCAGTCTTGAAGCTGTCACAAAGAATAAATTTTGCCAAAAAGTTAGTACAGATAAAATGTGATCACAATGTCAAGTGAGGTCATGAACATCGTATACTGCTAACAGTACAAGCAGTGAAGCTGATAGTGTAACTGTTGATAACCAGTGCTCAGTAAGTTGCTGAAACTGGGTTAGCTTGAACCCAGGGTTAGTCCATAAAACTCAAGATATATTAAATTGTATGTAAACCACTTGAATCTTTGCTTTGAAAATCTATAAATATTTGAAGCTTAGACTTTTCAGTCTCAATCAGCCTCTGCACAGGAAAACCCAATTGTTGGTTAAAGTTTAAATGGCTGGTCTAGCATTCAATCATGTACCAACAGCTGTCAGTAAGATTTATCCAGACTCTGGATATAACTTCTTGTTTGAAGAAAGTATAGAATTTCAAATAGTTTACGACTTAAGCACAATTTTCATAACTGCATAATTTTATTATTAACTTAAGTAAGTTGCAAGACTCAGACCAAGGTTGGCTTGTTTTAAAGGCCTGTCAGATACAGTTTTAAAACATTTTAAAGAAACTTGTACTGTTCAATCTGTGTATTGTTCCTGCTATGACTTTATTTAACACTTAACATAATAATTAAATTATCTTGCATAATGTCTTCAAAACTTGACTTTGATCACTGTGTAAAAACCTCCTTCTTTGTCCAGCACAACACTCTGCACAAGTGCTGTATACCAGACACTATGGTGTACTGTGCGATCTATAGCACATGTACTGCATGCCAGACACTATATGGTGTACCATTTCCCTTTGGGGGAAAAAATCTCTAATCCACGGCTTTCCAAGCTTATGGCCATATTCATGGCAGTGGAAAGCCATGGATTTTGGAAATCTTCGTACTGACAGTTTGATGTGATGCGTTATTGGCACACACAGTGGCAAACTTGAAACTATTGTTAACAGTTGTGTTAAACTGGCTGCAAATTATACTTTTACTGAATAAGAATGAAATCTAAAAGCTTTCTTCTTCAATTAAGCTTTGCAATTTAATTTAGCAAGATAGGTAGTAATTGGTGAGAATCCCGATTAAGTCAAGTGTCCTGCATGGGGGTTGAAATTGATTTTTAAACAATAGTTTTGTTTAATTTGAAAAAATCTTTGAAGCAAAATAGAAATACAACTCAGAAAAACTACCCAATAAAATTTAATATGCAGTTTCTTAACTGAAGTCAGCTACTTGTAATTCTGAAAGTTGCCACAAAAAGAACAATTTTCTGACACTTCACTGAAAATCTCTATCGCTTGTTTAAAGCCAAAAGCTATTTCGAATCATGTTGTCTCATGAAAGTCAACTAAAAGCGATAATTAATAAGCCTACACAAGTTGAGAGTGGTTCAATACAAAATAATACATGTAACTAGCAAACAACCAAGAATGGTAACATTGAACTGAAACCCTTAGTAAATTTTGTTTGTGGGGAATCCAAACTTTCCTTTATTGAACCACAGTTCATGAAAGAGACCACAGGACCTATGCGAAAACCCTGGTTATAATCCAGGGGTTTGTGGAAACCCAGGTCTGCTTGCACTAATGAACCATGGATCTCAGAGTTCTTTTGGCAAACCCACGGAGTTCCACTGCTTTCCACTGATTTCCATGGCTGTGGTGTGGTACTTTTTCCCCAGGGGATACTGTACATGGTTGTTGAAAACTTGTGTCATACACTCATTGACTAATTGATATTTACAAGGAAAAAGGAGAGTACTTGATAACCACATCACTTTTAGGTTGGCTTGAACTATTCAAATGCTCATTACAGTCAAGTACCTTTGAAATCCTCCACTTTACACTTGCGCCTGAGCACTGCGTAATCCAAGGATACACATCTGTGTTGTCTATTTTGGACGTACTATGCCATGGATATGATTGCACCCAACACTTGTATAACATACTAACACTATTAATTTATCTGGCTTGTCACAGCTGGTCCGACTGCACCAAGCACAGATGCACAAAATGATGCACATCCTTCTACAGTAGTCTCACTAACACCTCCAGCCTCACCCTCTGATCACTCCACTACAGATGAATCTTCTATCCCCAAGCCAATCCCCTCACAACTGAAAGTGACACCCTCCTCTATCAACCCCCTACCCTTGTCAGTGCGGAAGGAACATTTGGGCTCAGTCAACAAAAAGAAACTGACTCAGTCATTGGTTCAGGAAGTGTGGCAAGAGATAACAACTTTGAACAAGTCATCTTCCAGGTAATGAGAGGGCAAGATCCTATTAGACTCTTGTACCAGTATTAGATATTGTTACTGGTAGTAGTTGTTTACATGTTAGAATCTGCAATCTACATTTTGTTGAACTGATTATGATAACCAGTTCTTGAGATGTTAAGGGTTAATTTTTGGATTTGTGATTTGTCATTGTACAGTGTAGTCACTTTATACAGTAAATAGACTAGGAAAATAAAGTTTTTCTCATTTATTTTGTTAATTTATATGATTTAGTTCACTGGGAAGTGGCCAAGGTTTCTCATACTTGTAATGCAAATCATGCAATAGTTTTCAGTTTCATTTCTTTTTCATACGTACACCCAAAATTGTAGAATTTAAGACAAAAAGCTGCTCACTCTGACATTCTGTTTATTGCAATGAACCACACTCATAAACTTGTCATCAAGTTCAAACTTTAATGCTTAAGTACTCAAGAATTGCTCATACAATGATAAAATTGATCTCACAGGAATCAGTTCAAAAACTACAATTATAAAAACGAAAGCAATGAAATGATGCTAAGAGGAATTTGTACAAGTTTGCATGTCTGTTTATTGGCTCTGATTTGGACTCTTCTGGCAATTTCTGATCATACTATATGGCTGTATTCTTTGTTAATTAATCACTACCAGTAGCATTGGATTCCCTTCACCAAATGTTGTTTTTGAATACTATGAATTGCCTCTAGGAAGTGGTTTCAATTGATTTCTCAATTTTCAGTGTAAATATAGAATTGCTATTAATAATAATACGCAAGTTTTGGTATTATGTTATTGAGGACTTGTAGATTGGAAAAATCTAAGCACCACATAATGTGTTTGCGTTAAGATGGAAAACTTATGAATCCGGTTGTTTTAAAACCCCTTTCAAACACCAGCCCCTTTATCAGTATGTAAATTCTCCTTACATAAGAATATTTTCCACACAAAATAAGTTGTTTGGTAATAAGAGTAAAGCAGTCATACACAGCAGTTTATCTAAGATCAAAAATAAAACTTTACCGAACCTGTTTACAAGGACACTATAAGTACTGAGGCAGTTTGGGAGAATTTGATAATATGTCATAAGAGTGCCAAGAGTAAGTTATTTTCAGTCCTTATTCTATCAAAAATTCTTTTCATTATATTTCAACATTATTTAGTTAGTTCTTTTGCGATGTACGTGTTATTTCTTACCATAAAGTTCTGTCCTGAATTTTACAGAAGCTTCCAAGCAGCTGGCTGTGCCAAGCCAGTTGGTGGATTTGTGAAGGCCGAGCCCACTGGGGGTTTGGGAGCTGAACTTAGTCTGACAGGCCAAGCACTATGGGATTTTGAGGAGCCATTGAAGAGAACATCATGTTCCTGTACATCAAGCAGTAACATCAGCAGGTGGGCCTGTGTAATGCTAATAAAATGAAAATGTTGGACCAGTATGGTTTGTTTTGTAGGGATTTGGCAAATTCTCATTGAAGTATATATCGACAACTCAAGTTGCTAAGAAACCAAAAGATCTCAAAATTTGTATTTCCTTAACCAGATATAATTATTAGCCTTTGAGCCTCACACGCAACAAATGTGTTACTTAGTCTAATAGTTCTCCTAGTTATACACGGTTTATTTATATTAATTATGTTCCTTTTTGCCATTTGGGAGGTTTTTGCGTTTCATATTGGATGGCTTGCAGCTTCTCACAACAAAGCAATTTATTTGGTATTAATATTGTAAGGAGAAAATAGATGTTGATAAACTGGCTCAAAGGGTTAATATAATGACTTTTAAAAACTCAAGACGAAATTCTATTGTCATGTCATCTCTTTTTAAGGTTGGTGATAAAGTTCCTCTGATAATTCTTACTATGTGTTTAGATATAGTATCGGTCTTCATTGTATGGTATGAAATTTCATCAACTGCTAATACACCATCCTTTAAAGTGGCACCCTTTCCCCCATTAAACTTAAGAAGGGCTTAGTTAAAAAATCTCCTGGACCGTAATGGTGCTTATACATTGTCGGTTTTTAAAGGTTTTTCTTTTATAAAAAGTATAATTTGTTAAATTATTTACTAGATCATTTTTAGTACTGTGTAGTTATGTGTCATTTGTGTGGATGAAGTGCCAACTAGGCAGGCAAAGAATACTACATTCTGGCCATAATGTCTGGGTAGATTTAGGACATGAATTTTATACAGAGTTTCGAATTTTGATTTCGTAGGCCCAAGCCACCCACTCAGGTCAGGTCCTCATTTGGTATCACAAGACCAATTGCATCACCCAGTCACCCCCTGCCTTCGCCACAGCAGCAGCAGAGCTCTGCAACAGTTAAACTAAAGAAAGAAAAGGAGAAAAAGAAGCCACTGATACCATTTCACCAAAGGCCCTCTATCGAGAGAGATGTACCAGAGGTACTGAGGACTCATGTTGCCATGGCAACCAAAGGGGTGCCAACTGCAAACGTGTTGACATCTGTCAATCAAAAGAGGCACATAAATGTTGCTCCGGCTGCTGCCGCACACAAGACAAAGAAACATGGCTGGTCTAACCAGTCTTCACTCTCAAAGAGTTTATATGGCTCGGGAAGCCACCAGAATGAGTCGAAATTAAATGAAAATTCTGCTTTGACAAGTTTATCTTCGAATGTCAGCTCTGGGCAGAGAAAGGTGGACACTTTGGCTGACACACCCTTGTTGCAAACAAATGCAAGTAACAACATCACTGCAACAGTAAGAGGAAGCAAAATTAAAGTTGAACCAGGGACCAATCCACAGGAGAGTTTGAGCTTACCAGTTGCTAGTAAGAAGGGTCCCAAAAGTCACTATATATTGCCCGTACTAGGGGCGTTTTCTCTGCCATCATTACCCGATGATCCTTTGGATTGTCGAAAGTTTGAGAGGCCATCACCAACTTCGCCTACAGCGTTGGCTTCACCTTTGATGAGTCAATTTTCTCCTCTCTGGGAAGTGTGAGTACTTGATTGTTTTTTTGTAGAGAAAGGTTTTCATAGCTTCTTCAGTTGACATGATTTTTTCCTTCAAACAAGTACATTCCTTGGATCCCTTTCAGAGCTCCAGCGATTGGAAAAACATTTGTTTTTGTGGTCAGGATATTATTGCAATTCGGAAACAAATTAGGGAAGCCGTTGCGTTTTTGGGTTGCTAGAAAATTATCATGGGTGTCGCTTAATATTTTTTTTCTGAAGAGGTAAATGGGTTGAGGCAAAAAGGACTGGATGGTAACTGGGAGTCTTTCTGTAGTCCAGAAGATGATTACATATTGCTGGAAGGCAACGGTAAACTAATTTTCAGAGTATATTTCATATTTTGTGGTGTAAAGAAGCGATCCTTTTAGAATCAGTTATTCTGAAGGAGTAAATGATAGTGGTGGTCAGGGGGGGGGGAGGGGGACAAGGACTGTTTGATTACTGGGGGTCTTTCTTTTGTTCAAAATTATAACATAATGCAGGGAGGCAACAGTAATTGTCAGAGTGTATTTTACAATTGTAGTGGTGTGAAGAGGCCACCCTCAGAGTCGGACATTGAGCCAGTTCCGTCACCAGCTAAGAGAGTCAAACGTGAGCCATCTAACAAGAGTTGTGCAGGGCCTGGCAGGGCCAGGGCTGACAGCAGTGGCCAGGGACGGTCACGGGGGCGTAAGAACAGTGCACTGCAGTCCCCAGCACCACCAACTGTACCCACCTTGGGTGATCCATTTACTCCCCAGTCTGACGAATCAGAATTTGAGGCAGCACCACTGCTATCACTCAAGTCACCTCCTCAGGGGAAAGCTAAACCTCGACGTCGAAGCAGTACAAATGTGTCAAATAGCCCTCTGCCATCTCCAGCAGGCTCCGAGCAACCGAAACCAGGGAGAACAAAACAACGAAGACAAAGTGTTAGGAAACAACAGCAAGAGGAGAAAGAGAAGGAGCAGGAAAAACTTTCAAAAGAGCGAGAGCTACAAGAGAAGTCCAGCTCCCAAGCCAGCTTTGACTCTAGCATTCTTCCAAAAATTTTGCCTTCACCACCAACCCCTCGACCATCCGTGAGTAGTCTGCTCACTGCAAAGGATCTGAAAGTGACAGCTTATGACCTCGATCAATTATTTGAAACAGAAGATGATGAAGAAGAGTTTGGGAATGAAATACAAACATCACGAGGACAAACACAAGCTTCGCATATCATCAATGACTCTCATTCAAACATGTACAACTCAACTGTGATGACAACTAATGTTATAGCACCAAATGATTTAGCACGCATGTTCCCCACACCTCCCTCCCTAGAACCACCGTCACACTCCCCGCCAACCTCGGTTGGTAGTGAATATGTTAGTCCCGGAAGTGTTAAGATGGTGCCATCAAGTATGACGTCACCAGAGATACATCCTTTGCTTCCCCACTGTGGATTTGACGGCGAACACAAGGAGATCCAAAAGGTCAGAACACAAATACCAGTTTTTGTGCTTTCAAATTAATTAAGGCGAACTAGTTTCATGTCCCACAGTAGTAATGAGTAATAACCAGTACTTTTGCGTTAGTTAAGGTGAACTAGTTTCATGTAGCATTCCATCACTAAGTTAGCATCTATTGCAGACATGAATGTATGAAAATCATATTTTTGTAATTCTACACGTGGGTGTCATTTGTGAATTTATGTATGAGACTACGATAAACCAGCTTTGTTTTAGTGAATGTACAACTGCAAGGTCATAGCCATACCAAATAGAATCATCCACACCATGGGTTACCGGGACTATATGGACATGCATTGCTGGTCATCAGACAATTGTCATCTACATGTAGTATTTAAGTTCTACATATTCAACTCTCATGGGCAATCACACATGCATCAGACTGGTTACATCCCAAACAGTTCATTTGTCCTAACGTTGCTTTGTTTGCTGATTACTATTCATTTCTCAGGATCTTGGTCCTGTGTTTGAGGTCCCAGACATGCAAGAGTTTCCCTTGTCATATACGTTTGGAGCTGTTGAAAAGCCAAGCTACAAGTTCTCTAAGGACATCAAATTACCTGAAAGCTGTTTATACAAGCCGAGACTTCAGGTAGAGTCAGTTGGTGCATCTTAATGAAAAGAAATTAGGTATTGGATAGTTAGGGAGCAATGCCACAAACTAGTTAACTGCGTAGTTACAAGAACATTTTAAAGCTAGAATCAGAACCAGACATTCTGTGGTTTGCAGACTTCCACTGCAATCTTATTTTACTTTACTTGACAGTGCCACCAAGTTATCTTGGCAGTTGTTAACATTAGAATTAGAAAATTGTCAACTTCTGTAATACAATTGCAACAAATATATCTAACAAGATGTACTGTACTTGTTAAAGTGCCTATGAAATGAAAATTTCATCTCGTCAACTAAAAATTCCAAGAGATGCCTGGAACATATCTTTTTGCATTTTGATGGCTTTTTGGTACCAGTTTCAAATTCTCATTTAGAACAAAAAACAGGGTATTTCCGCTCGGTCGTAGAGCTGTTAAGAAAGCATATGACGTCATTAGTTGTGCAGAAAAAAATTGCATCGCTTTCATTTTGGAATGTGGCCGAAGTGAAGGGGGAGAGAGTTTGTGGGAAGTATCGTTTGGCTGGTGCCCCCAATAATATCAGCAGCAGAAAACGTCATATAATGAATAGACACAACCTCCAAGTTTGTTTGCACAACTAATGATTCCACTCGCCCCAGTAAATGGACCAACTTCAAACGACCAAAATCGTATAATCCCACCGGAATCGAAAATTTAAACCTTGGGGGAAATGTTCCATATATACTCAAGTTTTTAAATTTATATAATCAATAGAAGAGAAAATTTCAACTCATAGGCACTTTGTGTTGTTTTGTGCAGTGTGTATAACTGTCTGTACAAACTTATATGCTCATTTATTTTGTAAACTAGTCATATATATTGCATCTATGGATGTGTTTGCTGTTCAGAATGTATGTGTGCAAAGATGTACGTGAATTTGTTGTAGGCTTTTTTGGAACAGAGTTCGAAGCGTATACCTTGTTGTTCCCTCCACTGTTGGTATTCCTTTATTATACAATACATTTAAACTACGCCATAATCAGCTATATACTGGTAGTAAATGAAATTCCTTACAGTTGGTACTTTTCTTAAAATTTATTTTCGATGTTTTTTAGAGGGCTGAAATCCTTCCAACCGTTATTGTACCAGACAGGTGAGTCCTAGGCTGTAACTCGCTGGTTATTTATAGTCAACCGAAGTGACGTTAGATCCGTAGTCGGAAAATCTCTGCTATAGATTTTCAGATTGGTGTAAAATTTTTGGGAAGATTTTGCTTATTTGAGCCTGTTTAAGTCTGCTGCAGGTCGATGTGTCTCATTCAAGAATCTTCAATTTGCTTCCAAACGCTCAGAATATAAATCCATGAAAGACAAAGTAACCAGAACGTAATAATTTTTATTCTTTTCAGACACCGTCGGTCTAAAATATGACTCAGCTCAAGTTAGATATTCACCCTTTCTTACACCGAGAGACGGTGGCAGTTGGTTAAAGTTCTGACTCGCGTTTTTTGAACAAAACTGCCATTGTTTTGAAGTCTACAACGAAACTCTTCTTATCGCAATTCTCATGTTACTTTTCTTGACTGTTAGCAGGGTTGCCACGGTCCTTGGAAAGTCCTGGAAATTCCAGGCCCTGGAAAGTCCTTGAATTTAGGTTGCGGTCCTTGCCAATCCTGCAATAGGCAAAAATTTTCACCTTCAACTGCAAAAAATAATCAAAATGGGCTCTTTGTCATAACCTGACATAGTACGTTTGATGTAAAAATATTTGAAAACGAAAACGGAGGCTCGATTTTTCCCCAGAAGCAAATCTGGTAAGGCACATTGCTGAAGTAATATACAGATTAAGAAAACTTTTTAATATGTGTTTTATTTGGTACTGAAGTTCCTTCAGTTTGCTCGAAATGGTGCTCGAAAAAGTCCTGAAAAAAATCCTTGAATTTCACATCTAGTTAACAGTGGCAACCCTGCTACTGGGGTTGATAGGTTGACATGGAAAAATGGAAAATCAGGGGCTGCTTGCATAAGTGTTTGTGGTTATTGTCGACACTGTTATACAAGGTTCCTCATGCTTAACGTCTGATGTACAAAGTTTATGCAACTTAAAATTAGATTTTTTTGCTCCTATGGAAGTGCAAGAATTCAAATTGACTCCTGAAAAACCCCTAAAGTATGAGCTCTCTGAAAATAACGCGTTGTTACGTATGCAACTTTTCGTCGACTGCAGTTCAAAACTCAGTAGTACCGTGATAAAGTATCTGCTGTCTTTCTTCTGCAGCATGGTGCAGCCCAATGACTCAGGACTGGACGTTGCCATGGCAACTCCTTCACCGTTTGTTGGCTACACGTATATGGATCCAGGCAGTGTAAGCAGTCTTGTTAATAATGACGTCAAACATTTACAGATTTCAGCGACCATGTCACCATCATCACCCGCTTCATCGATTTCATCCTTTTCAATTCACTCTCAACTTGGTAAGACTTGTCCCAACTCGGGTACAGTTGCAAGATCTAAGACACTGACAAGTTCCCTCCCAGAAGCTCACGCTTTATCAAAAACTCTGGCCTTGTCCGACTCTTCCCTGAACTATTTTAGTGACCGTAACTACAGCAGCGTTTCCCTTTGTGCGTGTGACATCACAGGGCTTGGCAAGGCAGAGCACCCTCACCCGTCGTCAAAGAGAAAAAGCTCTTCTGTTAAAAGTTATGACTTTGGTAAATGTGTTTGTGGTTTTGCCCAACTTGAAGCAGCAAAATTCAGTAGAGGTATTGGACTTTTTCCTGAGGATGAGCGGGAATTAACTCCGCCCTGTTTGTCAAAACAAAGGCGAACATCAGTTGCATCGTTAAGTAACAGTTTACAGCAAGTATTTCCTGGAACAAAACAGGAGGCAGGACTTGCAGCTTCGGGGCCACAAGGAGTTGGTGTGAGTTCCCCAGAGGTCTCCGTGACAGCATCCTTGGTAGAAGTTCTTGTTGATCAGTGTTCTTCTCCCTTCTCCTGCTCTACGCTGGAATCTCTTATGTCGCAGAACACAGCTAAGCAAACAGCTGATGGTATGTATAACGTACTAGTGCTCGCAAGCTATACACCTAATTCTATACACCTAATTCCAAAATGGCGGCCACCCGCGATTATCTGGGACGAGTTGCATGAGAACGAGGCATCGAAGGCCTTGTGGAAAGAAATTTGACGCCATCCTCCTCGTAAACCTTCTTAAACAAGTGATCTGCCACAGGTCTTGGCCTCTCGATGCCTCGTTTTCAGGCTACTCGACCCAGATTATCGCGGGTAGCCGCCATTTTGGAATCACGTGAATGGTTTTAGTACATCTGGTGTAAATATTAAAATGGCAACTGATCATCAGTGGGATTCCTTAAATGTGTGCAATAGACTTTTTCTTACACGATGATTGAGGCGACGGTTGACTTTGCGTTGATAGAACCTCTTTCCACTATAAAAACCAGCCCTCCGTCTCTAACCATAAAAGGTCAAAATTTGCCCTGGTTACTTTTCACTCACCTTGAAAAGGGCTCTTCTGCACTTGGTTTCAGCTCCATTAAATCCCAGACCAATTAAGAAACGGTATTTTTTGGGTGAAAGGACTCACAAAATGAGTAGGTTACCTTCCGTAAGGCTGGAGATTCTTGCGTGAGTTCCTTGGCAGATTTGGAAGGTTGCATTTTCATAGATCTTGACTGGGGAGCTATTCATTTTGCAATTATAGCGACATTTCTGGGAAACAGAGCAAGGAAAAATAAAAGAAAA
>JAOBYE010691072.1:0-11580 GCA_025403585.1 Parazoanthus swiftii
ATTTCGTAAACTTGGACTCTTAAAAAGCCAAATTTATGGGACAAGCACACTTGCGGCCGTTTTTTTTAGTCGTTTCGATTTACGTTAACACAAACTGCTACGATTAACCTATTTGAACTTCTTCATCGTCTTCTTAAACCTCAAAAAGCGGACCTTTTTGGGTCTGTGGGGGGGTGCGTAAGCACCCCGCGCACCCCCCTGCCTACGGGCCTGACGTTTAGGGGATGCGTCTCACGGGCGCCTAGAGGTGGAGGTTAAGAAAAACATTTCTGAAAACTCGAGTAAAATGTGTGAAAATTGTTTTGGTTTTTGAAAGATAGGACCTCAAAGAAGTATAACATAGGCCCGTAGGCAGGGGGGTGCGCGGGGTGCAAACGCACCCCCCCCCCACGGACCCCAAAAGGTCTGCTTTTGGAGGTTTAATCAGACGATGAAGAAGCCCGAATAGGTTTTTTGTAACAGTTGGTGCCACCGCAATTCGAGACGACGAGAAAAAAAACCGCCATAAGTGTGTTTGTCCCATAAATTTGGTTTTTAAGAGTCCAAGTTTGCGAAATTTGCACCCCCCCCCCCCAACAAAAATGCTGCCTACGGGCCTGTAACAGCAGTCATAAAAAGTAACACTAAGACAACCTTAATATCAAATTAGAAGTCAAGCCTTAACATTTTGCTGCAGTTTCGTTACTGCACGCTCACTTATATGAAAACTAGGAAAAAATGAAGTGGAAGTTTAGAATAGTAAGCGAAGGGGTCGACCGTTAACATCCATTGGACAGTAAACGTTGACAACTCGATTTTGCGACGCCGGCCCTTTAGAAATGTTTCTGACATTGTGATACAGCCGAATGTAACGGACTCACTTGACTCGGGAATATTGATTTTTCTCCACCTGTACTTCGCAGAACCACACATAACCAACCGGACAGCTTCACACTATATTCATGTTTCAACTGCGATTCTCACCGCCTCTCACTCTACACGCTTCTTTTGTAAGAACCAGTAAAATTGGCCGAGGCTCAATCTTCTTAATTTTTTGGCGATTTAAGCCTCAAATTGTTCTTGAGTTAGTTGTTCTTGCTTCTATATGTAGTTTAAATTGAGCAAAAACTAAGCCTAAGGTATTGCAATACATGTATTGGATAACGAATTCATGCTTGGCGGGTGTAGTTCTGATCAATTTATCCCAGCTGGCTTATCATGGATTCGCTGAGTTAATTTCCAATGATTATCGATATCCCAGGGTTAGTTTAAATGATATTCAAACCCTATAACCTTGGTCTAATTATGTTAATCTGTTGATTCTCTCAGAATCCGCTGTATCAGGACATTACAGCTTGTTTATTCCCCATTTAGTTTAAGAACAAATCTAGCTATCGAGCCCGAACTTAAGCATATTCGTCAATTGCCTCTTAAATTTTGGCCAGTCTCAGACTCGTTGCTCTTATAAAGTTGTTCTTTCAAAAAAAACGTGTGCCCCAGAACAATTACTCCATGGACCGTCTGCCTCACTCCAATTTTTTTAGGCTGGGAGCATTCGGTACGTTCAAGGAAAATGGTCCATTTTCAACAAATTCGGTAGTTTTCTTTAAATGAAAGTCTTGTTTTTTACTTTGGTATTGATGGTTTGTCAGAAACAGAGGAAAGTATTTCTTGCAACAGTAAGAAACAGAGGAAAGTATTTCTTGCATTTACAGCAACAAATCCGGTAGTTTTCTTTAAATTAAAGTCTTGCTTTTTACTTTGGTATTGATGGTTTGTAAGAAACAGAAGAAAGTATTTCTTTCAGTTACAGCAGCAACAGACACACTAAGAAGGGGCTTGCGGCAGGTAATACCGTAGTTCCTTCACAACCATTATCACCTAATCTTTGCTGTTCAAATTTTTTCAGCTCGAAGCCGAAAAGGGAGTGTCCCAGGACCTAATGAGAGAATACTGTTTCAAGGTGATTGGGGACGAAAACGATTTTGCTATTTTTCACAAACTATCATCGAATAAAAGCGACAGCTGTGAATGCGAAAGCGAAGGGTCTCAAATATTAAGAGTACAGTTTACACAAGCGACAGGAATGGTTAAGGAGACTGGACCCATCTACTACAAGTTCTGCTGCTGTGAGATCGAAGATCATGACTATAAATAAAACCTTTGGACAATACTCCGTTTACCCGAAATAATTTAGGATTCTGAGTATAACTGTTGACTTTCGTTGAGTCTCCCGATTTTTGGTGCAGTATCCCGATCTCCCGATTTTTCATACATTCGAATATTTTGGCAATTCTTTTCAAAACCAACTGCATTTGAACAAAAAAAAGTTAATGGATAAATGTATTAAAAGAAAATGATCTCGACTTTCTTAACGAGCGACCACGCTACTTCAACATCTTCCCGTCCAGTCAATTTTGCAAAGAGACAATGGCATTAATCTTTTCACCAGGTTTGATGTCTGAAACCTTCAAATTTCACTACAAAATGCTTTCAAAATGCGGAAAACACCATTTAGAAAGACCAATGTTTTAAAAACTGGGGTACCCCAGCCCCTCCCCCTCCCCCCCCCCCCGGCCTTCGGTTGAAAAGAAATTCCAAACCGCTTTCCATTTGACCATCGCACAAATCCGCCCAAAAACACTACACGGAAATCGATCAGGAAAACCATTTAACAAATTCTTATTTTTTTAATAGAACAATTATGTAACTATGTCATATACTCATGATTTTACAAACTATAAATAAAGTAAAACTGAACTGGTTCTGACCCTTAGAAAGATCTTCCAAAGCGCACGCGTGCATTTTTCCCACCAACACACACCAAGTTCCCACGTTCTCTCTGGCTCGCGCGCTAGTTCAGTATTTGTTATTCCATATATATCCATATATAATTGGTTTTTTTAAAAACAACCATTGCGTGCTTTTATGGACAAATGATTTGCGCAAAAGAATATTCAATTGGCAAAGCCGTTTCCAAAAGCAGTTAACTACATTTTCAAAAGAACAAACACTTCTAAATTTGAATTGCAAAAATACCTGTTTATTTTAACTTGCAGTTGTTGTAATTATTTACTTTGTGGACTTTACAGACTTCTGTCAGTTGGTTTACTACCGCCAACCGGCCTCTGCAACACGTACAAAGCCTTCAAATGTAATTTAATTATTTTCTAATTATGACACAATAAGCAGATATAACCTGGGAGCTCGGGAGCAAGTGTTCTAGAAGACTTAATTTGGAGTTTTTTTTAACTTATTCAACAACTGCATGCACTGATAACAAAACTATCCATTGCAGAGAGGAGCAAATTAGTATAAACATTTGTTGGCACAAGCTCAAGGTTTTATGTAAACATCTTTCCTTGATGACTCAAAGATAATTCCAAGTCGACTTATCTACCCTGGTCAAACTGGACATTTGAAGTTTTAAGGGTCTATCAGGCACTTTTTAGCGTATCTTCCGCACATTCCGCAACTGTTACAGACTATTTGTGGAATTGCGGAAATATGAGAGCGTAAAAGAACAACTCCCAAGCGGTGCGGCGTGACTAAACTACTTGACAACCAGCCAGAACCATTAAGAGATCTCAGCGATCCTAGCAACTGCACTGCACACCCGCTTGAATTCTTGTTAGCAAAAATGGCTCGCGCTGCATCGATTAACAGCCAAGACTCCACGTGATGGCTGACTTAGTTGTTAAAAATGGATTAAATGGTTCGAAGAGTGACAAGAAAGAATCCTCTTCTGAGGGAACCACGGACATCACGGAGAAAACTGAAAGACATTTTCCTTCATTAAATTCAGTCTCCGAGCGAAGCAACGAAAGAACGACAGTGTCACACTCAACAAGATCAGGAGTCTTGGATTTAAATCGGGCAGAAGTTGGGCCAGTCCTTCAACCATATCAGCCGAGATTTGAGCCCGAGGAATATATTCTATTATTACACGACGAGGTCCGCCAACTTCGTCAACTCGCTGCCTCAATTGGAATAAAAAAGCAGCTGGAGATTGCAGATAAAGCAAACAAACTAAAGCTTAAAACAGCAGAAAGACTTGACAAGAATAAACAGACTTCATGGTGGCGACAAAGCAAGCGATGGGCAAAACACAGATTGGATGATGAAGAAGATGTCAGAGGTAAAGAGCGCGCATCAAAGGTACATGGCATTGACCTCGATAAGTTACAAATGCCGAAAGGAATGCGCCGGCGACTCGAGCCAGTTTCCATTCCCGACCTCGGCTGCACTTATCGACTACCGCTACTGCGAAAACAAACGGAGAACGAACAAATCGACCTCCTAACCGGCAGCGGCAAGAGACACAGGGCAATATGCAATATCATATTCAAACATTTTCTGTCTGATAACCACTCAAAACCGAACGGCTGATTTAATATCATTTCCCAAGCGCCAGAGGGCAAACTACCTAAAACTGGTTATGTGAAAACAAACAACTTTTAAAATTGTGTACAGGGCCTCAAAAGCCAGTCACGCAGATTTGTAGCAACTTTTAATTCAGTACTCATTTCGTCGAGGCGTAGTGAAAACTACATTACTTCAGTTTTCTTCCTGTATATTTCTTCTCTTTTTTGACGAATGCACTGACCAAATGCCGCCTGTCGTGGGTGACTTGCCCGACGTAACACATCCTACACGCAGTCAATGTTAACTGGCGACAAATCCACTCTCAAGCATCCGACCAACCTTATCATGGCTCGCATTCGCAAGTACAACGTTCATTTCTTAGTTATCAGAAAAGTTAATCTTACTCTTTGAATTGAGAACTATGAGCTGATAACTAAAAAATTAAACAAAAGTACGTTTTGTCTGTGTATCTTTAGGCCAAGTAAAAAATACAGGTTGGTAAGCGTTCCCGTCAGACAACTATGAAAAAACCTGCCACGTCGTCCCATCGTGGGCAAACGTTGGTCGAAGTCAGATTTTCTCGCCCCAAAATTGCCAAAATCTTCCCAATCTATTGCGAGTTTTGAACACAGTACCGTAAACTTTCGAACACAAGCCCTCGTGCTTATAGCATTCAAAGCACTTTTTAATGGGCTACTACTAACATGGAGTGGGCTCATATTCGGCTGGAATATATTCGGAGGGAAATTTGCGTTTCAAAATTGGTTGGGGTTGTAAATGGATTGCGTTTTGCGTCTCAAAATCTTTACCTTTAAAATGACAGTAGACACACGTTAACACACTAAATGATCATTTTAATTTTCCTTAAAGACTGTGAGTGTTTTTCGGGTTGATGAATGAATTCCTTCCCTTCTTTTTTCTTTGAACAGTATTCATTTTCTTCTCAAGTCTTCCTAGAACTGACGCATCTCCAGATCCGACGTTCTCTGATCTTAGGGTTGAAACAATCCGTTCTTTTATGTAATTCAGGGTGAATTTTGACCTCACTGTTCCTAGTCTCCAAAGAACATTTAAGATGCCTTAAGCGTTGTGACTGTGCAATGTAGCGGGTTAAATCACACAAAGGTTTGTTCTCTTCCTCTGGGGGTCGGATGTGGTTTCCAGTTCGCCACGCGGTCCTCCAATTCCAGGCACATTATGGGTAAAAACTAACACTGGCATTTAGATTTTCGAGAGGATTAGCGTTTGATAACGGCTAGGCGAAGACTACGTAAGCTGTTAAAGTCACAAACCCAGTTGTCTGTAGGTATCTTACTCATTTTAGCCTCTCCAACTTATAAGCTGACTCTGTGTGGTTACGTCACCTCAAGAGCCACGGTGCACTCCACGGGGGATATGTTGTCACCAACCGCCTCACCGCAGAGGGGGCACGGGAAACGCGGGTCTGCCATGCTGTTTGCCTGTACGCAATTTAAATACAATAAATTGAATATATCATTCTTTTTCTGATGGCGAATGTATTTTATTGAAGTTGTTTTGGGGGGCTCTTTCGTAAATTCTGTCTGTCTGACTGTCTGTCTGACTGTCTAACTGTCCGTCTGTCTGTCTGTATGTCTGTCTGTTTGTCTGGCTACCTGCCTGTCTGTCTGTCTTTCTATTTGTACATCTGTATATGTATGCCTTGGTCTTGTGTCCTCGTTTGTTCCAGATAGATCAACAATTCCTTCTTTGCAAGACGGTTTGACTTATTTTTGTGTATTCGGCACGATGGAGTGTTTAGCTCTCTCGCTCTCTTCTGTCTTCACTTCCGAGGTATCGTCACCCTTTGGTTGCCATTTAAGAGTGGTTTTCAACTCATTTTCATGGTTTTAGCTACGGAGGGTTTGTCATGCTATCTACAATGTAGACCTGTCAGTTTTACTTCAACATTTATAAGAATAAACACTGATTGTCGATGCACTTGAAGCAGTCTATCCTCCTCCTGTCTACATGAACAATGACAAGCACACATTGAAATAGACTGTACTCGATCTACTCCAACCAAGCTAACGTACTCAAAACTTATACATGTAGTGACTTTCCTCTATCTGCGACGCTCAAAACTGAAACAGATAAAACAAAACCAGGAATTCAGGTACTGATAATTGACAGTTTTCAATGTGAAAAATGTTGCAGCAAGTTTTAGATTCACGGAAAGGAGTATTAGGGGATATTTATATGTCTAAACAAAAAAGTTTAGGGGTAAATTTCTTCCTTTGTCTAGTTGAATTCAGTTGCAAGGCGGTATTTTCGGGTTGTAATACGCTGACTGCGGATGACTCCGTTGTACCTCTGACCCTAATTTTCTATTAGTATACATCGCTCTTCTCTTACCAAATAAGGCCTAAAAACGTCTTCGATGGATTTCAAACACACCTTGATACAATAGTAACAAAACACGTGTCCACAGAGCCCTTGGTGAGGACTGGTCGGGGGCTCCCCGCAGATCCCACACTCGTGACAGGCCACCCGCACGGTTGGTCGGGAATCCTTCGTCACCGCTGGCCTGAAGAACTGCCGTACCAACATGTTCCTCAGCCGCCGTACATTAATAAGAGGCAGCAGGAAAAACAGAAACTCCTGGGATGGAAATAATTAGTGAACGAGTTACCTATCATATGAATTTAGACTTTTAAAGGTTACGGATATGGAAAAGGAAAAGACGGTAGGCCAGTTTGGGCAACAATTATACAACAAAAATTGTCCTAATATTTACTTTAATCGGTGGTAGTCGCCAAGTAGCTAATTCAGGCGACGAAAGCACTGCAACGTGCCAAATAAATACATACCAGTTATGCAATGCTTTCGAGTGGGATACCGTGGAATGTGCCACGCGTCACGAGGCGAGTGCGTCTACGGAGAAAACGCAAGTGACATGTGGCATTTTCCACGGTATCCCACGAGAAAACATTGCATAACTAATTTATGCCATGCCTAAATCTTTGAAAAATTCAGGTAATCTCCGGAAGAGCTCGAAGTCTTCGAAAATTTCAGGAAACTTCGGAAACGGTTCAAAACAGTTTTCTGGGAGATTTTTTTCAAAACTGTTCGGAAAATCTTTGGACGTGATCGAAACTGTTCGGAAACATTTGCAAGAGTTGAAAAGTATCGGAGTTGACTTTGAGAAGACTTCAATTAAAGAACGCCAGCATAACTGTTGCCTGCAAGTAATGACGGGAACGTCGAGTGAATACTGCGAATACCACAGAATATGCAACGGCAATCCTGTCCTCTGATTGGCTGCATTCTTCAAGGCATGGCATAAAATATAATACAAAACGATACTATACAATACACAATACAATACAATACAAATGCGATGCGACATGATTCAACAGAACACACTACAATTGCGACACGATTCATCCAGTTACAATACAATAAAATACAGCGAGAAAGTCTTTATTGGCCATCTAGACAAGTCGTGCCCAAAAGACTAAGACCAAAAAACACAAAAGAGCTGTCTTCGTTGACGATAAGAACTCCCTCATGACTCAACATCAGTTACAAACGCAACATGAGTTTGATTTGGAACACGTCAGAATAACTGACTACTTCCGAGAATGGCCCGTCGCCTATTGTTAGAGGCATGGCATTCCATCCGTGAACTAAATTCTGTTAACGAACATACCTATATGTGCCGAATACTAGAATAACTAGAATTTTTAATGTTCAGCTTTAGCTTCACTATTCGTCTTTTATCCGTATATTCACAACAGAACGCAGCAACTAGTCTTTCTACAGGCTCAGGAAGGTTATATTAGTTTAATCGAAACGTTACACCCATACTTTCAAAGTTTTTTTTTCAAAATGTCAACACATTAACCATTTTTGTAGTGATACGATAAAGTACGATACGTTACGATCTCAATTCAATACAATGCTATACACCACACTACACTACACTACACTACGATGTGATACATACTAGTTAGATATGAAATGCTTTCGAGTGGGATACCGTGGAAAATGCCACGCGTCACTTCGATTCTCATAAAATACCATACCGTACGACACGATATGATACGATACCGTACGATACTAAAATAGTACCACACGTAAGTGTACAAAACAGCCAACTGACACCACGCGCGCAATGCAACAAATACAACGTCACACAATGCGACACAATGCAATACATTTAGCCACTTTTCAGGTCTCTGCGCAACAAGCTTTACACAGCTAAAGCACGATCCAAGATGTTCCACTAAGTTATCAAATATGAGGAACAAACAACCACATAAAAATTAAGAAAGAAATTTCATTACAAACACTTACTGCAAAGCCATGCCATAACAGTTCTCTCGTCATATATTCAAAACTGACCTGCAGATATTGCAAATAATTATAACGCTTTATCTAATGGGTGAAGTTCTTTCAGGAGTAATCACAATTCAAAGATTCCAGTAACTTATAATACCGCGTTCATATTAAACACTAAACATGATTATTTAAACTTGTTCGACTGAAATATGTTGGTACTGTTACGTGTTGATAGGTTTTCACGCGTTGTAAAAGAAGCATTTGAACGTTGCAACGACAAAACAATTCATTTTTACAGATTCTTCAACTAGCCTGTGTTTTTAAACTGTCAAATCGATTTCCAATCATGATTGACTGAAACCTGTTCAGCGAGTAGTGTGAAAGCGGCATTACTGAGATAGATGAAGGGGAAGTTTTAACGTAACCCGTAAAGTGGAAAAATAAAGTTGGCACGTTGTTTGTAGTGCTTAAAAGGAGGAAATGAATAATGATGATGGAAACATCACGGATAACGCACTAGCTACAAAGCAGATGTCCTAAAAAGTTGCCATGGAAAACTTTTTCCGAGGGATGGAACCCAAAATGAAGGAAATAAACTGCTTCTGCTCTGGAGGTGAATCATACACTTTCACTGTAACAAACAAGGGTGCTGCGTTTTAAATCTCCTCTCATACAGCCAACCTGCCTGTTCCAATATAGTTTTGCAAGGACTACATGTACCACCTCCCCCTCGGGCATAAACAAACTATAGAACTGACTTGTTTCCTTTGTCGGAGAAGCACTTACAAAACTAAACTTTATTTAGCGTCGTTGCGCTGAGAGCGGTTGCCCATCCTCCCAAGCCAGTGGCTTATGTTTAATCGCTCGACGGCACCGATCTTGGCGTGAAAGTCGATTTTGTTGAGGGAAGAAAACCGGAGAAAAACCCTCGGAGTCAAAAGGAGATCGACGAATCTCAGCCCACATGCGAAGCCCAGGGTTCGATCCCGGGTCCACAGAGGTGGGAGGCACGAGTGCTAACCACTCGGCCATCCTGACTCCCAAGAAGAAGCACTTTGACACCCACAAAATATAAAACTGTTTAAGATTGTGTCTACCTGGCGAATTGATTGTCTTTGGGCAAAGACCGAATGAACACCAAGAAGACGGTCCAATAATGTTGGGTATCTATTTCACGTGTTAAGACCATCAGACAAAAAAACGTACGTTAATTGCAGCTCAAGTTATAAGTTTCACATCTACTCCAACATTCCCCTCTTACAAGGCTACTTGCTATTTGGGGCTTTGAAATGCACAGCACTTATGTTTTGCCTCAATAAGTTTCTTAACGACGCTGTTTGTTTTTTTGTTGGGAGTTGTTTATATCATCCTTGAAGAATCTCGAAATGCTTTCCTATCTTTATTGTCCCTGTTTTTTAAGACTTGGTCAACACTTTAGCTTGAGTGACCTACATGTTGTTGCCAGATTTTACCAAATTCACGTCTATTAAAGACACGTTGTACTTCAACCCAATTGTCATCCTCATCAAAGGATACCTTCCCTGCTGCAGAAAAACTAAAAAATTTATTAAAGAAGCCACTTGAAAGAGTCTCTCTCCAATGTGCGAACATTTCCACAACTAAAAGTGAAACAAGAAAACAAAGAACAAATATTTAACAAAAGATAAAGCTAAACCAGACTAAACTGACCGCAACATCTTAGAGGTAAATAATAACTACTAAGCTACAGTGTAAACCAGGCTCTACTGCACTCTTTGATTGAGAGGAAGGGGGGGGGGGGTAAGGATTCTTTGTTACTGTTCACCCTGTAATGAAATGTAGTATCAGCATGAAATCCTATCCAGTATGGTGCAAGAGAGGCCTTAACTGCAACACGTTATAGCAACAAGCTGTGTCCCTGTTCTTTTCCTTAGGTCTGGGTGCATAAATTATGAACCCAGGGGGTTGGGGGTAACCTCTCAACTGATAGTAAGGGTGCATGTTACCCTTAAGGGTATGATACTCATGCCCGCTTGGTCTAAAGAAGGGTGATGGTATACATTTTGTTCAAGTAGTTTGGAACAGGGTATGGCTTTCACAGAAAATCTGTGAACCATAAAAAGTTTTTCTTAAGTTGCTTCCAGATTCTTGCAGGTTTTAGGATTTAAAATAAGAATTAGAAAAACATGGGCTAATTAACAGAAAACAAATATTAATTCAGTCAAAGACTGCTTCAATAAAATAAACTAACATGATGATTCATTTGAAATGACATACAATTGTTAGATCTCCAAGCCTCCAAGTAAGTCTCTTGATGTCACTAGCTCTCTCCTGTAGATATCGTCCTCCAATCACAGTCAAACCAAACAACAACTTCCTGGTCAGTCCCAGACCAGACCCTACAGATAAATTGGTTGATAGAATTAAGCCATTGGTGCTGGTACACCGGCAACATTTAAGTTTGGTTGTTCCAGACTCTGCCCATGCTCTTCAATCTGAAATGCATTTTAAAAATCTAAAAGGTTGGGACTGCATGCTAACAACCCTTTGACAGCTTCAATAAAAAATCAGACACTATTTAGTAATTGGAAGATACAGTTTGCCAGAATGCAGGAGTTGAAACAGAAATGCCCAGCCAGACATTGAAACCTGCCCAGAAATGTCCTGACATAACCAGAGGTCTCTAGTGTTCTGAGGTGTCTCTAAAAATTAAGTCAAATTTAAGGTATCTTGACATCTGATGTCAAGAGCTGTTGACTAGATGCCATTAGACATCTCTGGTCACCTGTACACACCTTTGAACACTATTTTACCTTAGAACTTTTACTTGAATCATCACTATCTTTAAGGTTACAGAGCACAATGGAGGTATGTTTCGCGCAAATGCGATTTGCGCGCCGCATAGAAAGGTTTTTTGTTTGAAGTTTAGTTTTCCCTTTAGCTAAATAAATCTAG